>JAJONQ010050347.1:0-14434 GCA_036250385.1 Solanum microdontum
AAAGAGGGTAAGTTGACCTAACTTGATGAATATTGTATAAGTGGCATGGAATTGAGTATTGTGCCTTATGGCCTTGGAAAGGTGGTAAGATGGCTTGAATTCTTAATATTGCTATAATTGATTCTTAGGTTGGATCCACCTTTGGTGGAAGTGTTGCTTGTTGCTTTTGAATTATGATTGTGGCCATGAAGGGCATTATATGAGTATTGTTGTATTATTGTGTTCATATATAAATGAAGCTATATGTAAAGTTCTAGATGAAGCTATATGTAAAGTTCTAGATGAAGCTATATGTAAAGTTCTATATGAAGCTAATATGTAAAGTTCTATATGAAGCTAATATGTAAAGTTCTATATGAAGCTATATGTAAAGTTTTATGTGAAGCTATATGTGAATATATGATGTGAATGAGTTTATGTGATGTTGAGGTGATCCTATGTAAAATGGATAGCATTGTGATTTAAAGTATGATTTCTCATGATGTATTTATGTGATGATGTTGGATTATGAAGTGTCCTCAAATGATAATGTTGTGACTTGATTAGTAGACTAAAGTGTCCCTTCTTATTACTTAAAGTCTTGAATGCATGAAAGTGTGAAGTGGGATAGAACTAAGAAATGGTGCCCTTTCTATAAATGCTAAAAGAGGAATTCTATGCCCAGACTTGAATCGGCAGAACTAAGAAATGGTGCCCTCTCATAAGTCTAGCTTTCCTAAGTAAATGTATAACCTTGAAGGATGGGCCGTCGAGTGATGTTCCCTTCTTGAGTGAAATGTTAGACTTAGAGATGGATGGAGCCGGAACGACATAAGAATCCTTATCTAAGAAAGTTAAATGAGCTATCCTTATGAACCTTGATTGGCTATGACTAAGAAATGGGGCCTTTCTTGGGAAGAGGTACTATGAGTTGGTTGAACTAGAAAAGGAACCCTCTCCGGTACATATGTGGAATATTCTATTGGAAACAAGGCTAGCACTGAGTGGATGTGGTTAGGAAGGTGGCCTACTTGAGTATGAGATTAGGCACAATGAACTTCCTTGGACATCCCCCAAACTATGTGCCTACATGGGTTGCTTACTAGTTCTACCCTTGGCAAGTAGAACAACCTCCACAGAGTAGGATGGACTCCGGATTCCATGCCTAGCTAGTATGGTCTATGTCGGTTATGCCTATTCCCATCATGTGGGATGTGCACTATAGTTATTGGATAGGTTCTACAACGTGTAGGTAGTAGTATGGGATGCTATCTACACATGGCACGAGTATGCTTTGAAGACACTAAAGTGAGTTCCCTAAGTCTAACGACTATTATGTGAAAGTCCCCTTATGTGCTTGAAGGTCTCCTAAGTGGTTTCTTAAAAAATGTTGGTCTATTGATGTTATGTTGTAAAGGAAATGTCCTTATCTAAGGTAATCTTGAGGAACACTTAAGTGTGCTTGAATAGGTTGTATGGGCGGTCACTTCTTGTCTCACTCAAGCGTGTCTTAAAGTTATATTAGGTAGAGATCCTATGATAATGAAATGACATGTGTTCTTCTAAAGTTAAGCATGGTTTGGATATGGATATGTTGAGTATGTGTATGGTTGGCTATGGTCTTATATGCGAATGTTGACTTGTATTACATCTCTTATACTTGTGAAGTGAAGGTTTTATCAAAAATGATATGAAAGCATATATTCCTTGTAAATGTCTGTTGAAGCATGTTTTTGCATGGTCTCCATACTTAGTACTTAATTGTGCTAACCCCTTCTTTCCCTTTTTGACTAAAGTATAGGGATTGGGAGATGGTGACATGTCATGGCTACTTGATAGGTTTCTAAGTGTTAACGATGAAGACTTGGTGAGTCCTTATAGATTCGAGGACAGTACCCTACATGTTCCTTTTGATGTATTTCTAGTATTGTGTTGAGGTCTTGTATGGGCTTAGTCCCATTGTTGTATTCAAGTATTAGATGGTTTTAAGACATCATGTATAAAGTCTAGAAAGTCTTCCGCTTGCTATTTTAATGAAATGTCTTCTTTGTAAGAAAAGTTTTTAAATTCTTAGTGACTTTTATGATCTATGCAATGAATGAATTCTAAGGCTTGTATGAGACCTCCGAGAGGTCAAATACGCATGTAACAGCTAGGGGGTGCTCTCGGGTCGTTACACCCATGAACCCAACTGTTGGTATGACGACATCTAGAGTGAGGGACTTCACTAGGATGAATCGTCTGGAGTTTCATGGTTCTAAGATTAAGGAAGATCCTCAAGAATTTATTGATGAGGTCTATAAGGTGTTGATAATCATGGGAGTGACGCCGTTGGAAAAGGCAGAGTTGGCCACTAATCAAATTAAGAGTATGTCATAACTATGGTACAACCAATTGAAGGAAGAGAGACCAGAAGATGCGGGTCCTCTTAATTGGGAGAAATTTAAGGCCGCTTTTCTTCATAGGTTATTTCCCCTTGAGATGAGGGAAGCCAAGGTGCTTGAGTTCATCAACTTTAGACAGGGAATAATGAGTGTAAAGGAATATGCTTTGAAGTTCACACAATTGTTTAGGTATTCTCCAACAATGGTTGTCGATTCAAGGGCAAAGATGAGTAAATTTGTTTCGGGGCTATCTGAAATGGTGGTTAAAGAGTGTCGTACCGCCATGCTCATTACTGACATGGACATCTCTCATCTCATGGTTCATGCTCAACATATCGAAGAGAAGAAACTTAAGGAAAAGTCTACGGAGGCAAAAAGGGCAAAAACCGGTGATGGTAATTTCTCTCATGCAAGGTCCGATGGACACGGTCGTCCTACATTTCGACAAAAGTTTTACGATCAAGGTTCCTCCAATGCACCTCATAAGTTCAACAAAGATAGGGTGTCTAACCCTAAGCCTCAAGGAGGGAATGGTAGTGGATCTTCATTGCCTATGTCTACTTGTGTTAGGTGTGGAAAGAAGCACAAGGGTAAGTGCCTAGCCGGCATGGATGGTTGCTTTAGTTGTGGTCATAAAATGAGGGATTTCCCGGTGCTTATGGCTAAAGGAAGAGAGGGAAAGAAAGATCCTCCTAGTGGTTCGGGTTCTAATTCCCCTAAGCAAAACTGATTTTATACACTTTAAACTCATGGTGAACAAAAGGGTTCTCCCAATGTGGTTACTGGTAAGTAGAAAGTTTTTTCAACTTGATGTTTATGCTTTACTTGATTTCGGTGCTACCTTGTCTTTTGTGACGCCATATGTCGTTATCAGGTTTGATGTTATTCCAGATGTGTTGTTAGATCTTTTTTATGTCACTACTCCTGTTGGTGATTCTATTGTGGCTAAGAGGGTATATAGAAAGTTTCCCGTTTCCTTACCCCATAGAGTTACTTTTGTTGACTTGGTAGAGCTTGACATGCTAGACTTTGATGTTATCCTTGGTATATATTGGCTACACTCATGTTATGCTTTTATCAATTGTAGAACTCGTGTAGTCAAGTTTCAATTTTCGAATGAGCCTGTCCTTGAGTGGAAAGGGGGAAATTCTATGCCTAAGGGGAAGTTTGTCTCTTATCTTAAAGCTAGAAAGATGATTTCTAAGGGTTGCATTTACCATCTAGATTCTGAATCCCCCACTCTTGTGTCGGTCCCCGTTGTTAATAAGTTTCTGAAAGTACAACCAGATAATTTCCCTGGTATTCCTCCCAAAAGGGAAATAGACTTCGGTATTGACCTTCTCCTCGACACACAACCTATTTCTATTCCTCCTTACCGTATGGCTCTGATAGAACTTAAGGAGTTGAAAGACCAATTGAAAGATTTGTTGGATAAGGGTTTCATCCGATCGAGTATCTCTCTATGGGGTGCTCCAATTTTGTTTGTTAGAAAGAAAGATGGTTCTCTTAGTATGTGCATTGACTACCATTAGTTGAACAAGGTGACCATTAAGAATAAATATCCTCTTCCAAAAATAGATGATTTGTTTGACCAACTTTAAGGAGCAAGTTATTTCTCTAAGATTGATTTTTGATCAGGTTATCACCAATTAAGGGTGAAAGAAGATGATAATTCGAAGATGGTTTTCAAACTCGGTATGGTCGTTATGAGGATTTTGGTAATGTCGTTTAGGTTGAAGAATGCTCCGGCGGCGTTAATGTATTTGATGAATAGGGTGATTAGAAAATACCTTGACATGTTTGTGATTGTAGTCATTGATACTATATTGATCTATTCGAGAAGTGAGAATGAGCATATTGATCATTTGAGGATCATGTTGCAAATTCTCAAAGATAACCAACTCTTTGCGAAGTTTAGTAAATGTGAGTTTTGGTTAACGTCCGTAGCTTTTCTTGGTCACATCGTTTTAAGTAAGGGCATTGAGGTAGATCCTAAGAAGATAGATGCGGTCAAGAGCTAGCCTAAATCTCTATCCCTTTTGGATATTACAAGTTTCTTGGGTTTAGTCGGTTACTATAGAAGGTTTGTTGAGGGATTTTCTTCAATTGCCTCTCCTTTGATGGCTTTGACTCAAAAGAAAGCTAAGTTCATATGGTCCTAAGCATGTGAGAAGAGTTTTCAAGAATTGAATACTAGACTTACTTTCGCTTTGGTGTTGACTTTACCGGAAGGGACTAGTGGTTTTGTTGTTTATTGTGATGCCTCCAGAATTGGGCTAGGGTGTGTGCTTATGCAAAATGGGAAAGTATTGCCTATGCCTCAAGGGAACTTAGGATTCGTGAAAAGAATCATCCTACCCATGTCCTTGAATTAGCGGCTGTTGTTTTTGCCTTGAAGATTTGGAGGCATTATTTGTACAGAGTTTATGTTGATATGTTTACCGATCACAAGAGTTTGCAATATGTGTTTAATTAGAGGGATCTGAATCTTCGCCAAAGAAGGTGGCTTGACTTATTGAAAAATTTTGATATGAGCGTTCTCTATCACCCCGGAAAGGCAGATGTGGTGGCGGATGTTCTTAGTCAGTTATCTATGGGTAGTGTTGCTCATATTGAAGAAGATAAGAAAGAGTTGGTTCGAGAAGTTCATAGATTGGCCCGATTAGGTGTTCAGTTAGTGAACTCCACCAAGGGTGGTGTTATGGTTCAAAATGGTTCCGAATGGCCTTTTGTAGCGGATGTGAATGCCATGCAAAGTCTTGATCCAATTTTGGATGAATTAAAAGAAACTGTGCTTAAGAAATCCGTTGAGGCTTTCTCCCAAGGGGGAGATGGTGTACTTAGATATTAAGTCGGTTATGTGTTCTAAATGTTGATGACTTAATGTAACAGATCTCATTAGAAGCCCATAGTTTGCGGTATTCAATTCACCCGGTAGCCACAAATATATTGTGATTTACGGGAGGTCTATTGGTGGAATGGGATGAAGAAGTATATTGCAGAATTTGTGATTAAGTGTCGTAATTGTAAGCAAGTGAAAGTTGAGCATCAGAAACCGGAAGGTTTGTCTCACGATATTACCATTCCTACTTGGAAGTGGGAAGATTTGAACATGGACTTTATCGTTAGTTTGCCTCGCACCCGGTGACAACATGAATCGATTTGGGTTACATTAGATCGGATGATGAAATTGGCTCATTTTCTTCCTAGCAAGGTTTCCAATTTGGAAGAGGACTATGCCAAGTTGTACTTGAGAGAAATGGTAAATATGCACGGAGTGCCTCTGTCCATTATTTCCAATCGTGGTACCCAATTCACTTCTCAATTTTGGAGGTCTTTCCAAAAGGGTCTTGGTACTCGGGTTAAGCTTAGTACGACCTTTCATCCCCAAACCAATGGGCAAGCAGAACGTACTATCCAAACTTTGGAAGACATATTGAGGGCTTGTGTGATTGATTTCAAGGGTATTGATATAGCTCCATTTGAGGCATTATATGGTAGGAGGTGTAGATCTCATATAGGATGGTTTGAGGTGGGTGAGGTAGCGCTAATAGGTCCTGAGCTGGTACATGAGGCCATAGAGAGAGTTTGACTTATTAAAGAAAGGTTGAAAATGGCTCAAAGTCGGCAAAAGTCATATGTCAATTTAAGAAGAAGAGATCTTTAGTTTGATGTTCATAATTGGGTTTACTTGAAAATTTCACCCATAAAGGGTGTAATGTTGTTTGGTAAGAAAGGGAAGCTTAGTCCCCAATATGTAGGCCCATTTCAGATTTTGAGATGTGTTGGTAAGGTTGCGTATGAACTAGATTTGACAAGTGAGTTGGCAACGGTGCTTCTAGTTTTCCATGTCTCTTTGTTGAAGAAATGTGTTGGTGATCCGACATCCATAGTTACCTTAGAAGGTTTGGGAGTTAAGGAGAATCTTTATTATGAAGAAGTTCCAGTTGAGATTTTAGACTGGCAAGTCAAGAAGTTGAGAAATAAAGAAGTAGCTTCGGTGAAAGTATTGTGGATGAATAAATTAGTTGAGGGTTCTACTTAGGAGGCTGATGCCGATATGATATCCCGATATTCTCATCTCTTTCCTTCTACTCCTACTCTAGCATGAGGTAATGAGTTCCTCATGGTTTGTTTTTTGTTTTGCATTCATGTGTCTTAATTGTTTCCATGATTTCCTTATTATGCATGATTTATGAAAAGTTTAAGTTTTGAGAAAATGAGTTTATTTGATTGACTTCTACACCTTTATGTGCAATGAGTATAAATTGCATGTAGACTACCTGATATGATTATATGAGCATGTTTCAAGCTTGGAGTTGATGTTTCCTCCTTAGGTGTGTATTGCATGCATAATGGGCTATTAGATTTAGTTTTACCCCTCTTATGATGTTTTGATTTCGTCCTAGCTTAGAGTCGATAATGCATTTAGATGAAGTTTCATTGATGGTTGGGTTGTTAGTTCCACTCCTACTCTTCTCATACTAGCCTGAATCCCATTCGGGAACGAATGATCCCAATGGGGAGATATTGTAACACCCCGTCTTGAAAGAGGGCAAGAAAACATTTTTAAGAAGTTGTAGGTGTCAACCTAGGGGGGCCACCTACGGCCCGTGGATGGGACCAGAGACCGTAGGTGTGGTCGATGGATGGCACTCCCCAAGCAAGTCATGAAGTCCTAGAACCACAGCCTAGCCATCAGACCGTTGGTTAGACCACGGTCTGTGGTTGGGGGACCCGTGGTTCACTAGCCTAAAAATAGTTTCTGACCACGAACAATGGTCGTGCAGGACGGCCCGTCGTCCTATACACGGTCCGTCGATTGTGGCCGTCGGTAGGGGTTGGTAGTTAAGTTTAGGGGTTGTTGGGGGTTTTTTTCTAATTAATTTATTTCTATACTACATCGGTTTTTCTTTCACTAAGACCCCTATATAAATTATTTTCACCCCAAAACTTACCCATTCACTTAATTCTCTTCAAGCTCACCAAAAAGAAGAACTCTCAAATAATTCTCTCTCTAGAAAGATTGAGGAAGAAGGATTCAACCTAGGGTTTGAAACCAAGTCTCAATTCCTCTATTGAAGATAGCCAATTGGCTCTAAGGTATGACAATTTTTATCCATAGATTCCTTCCATTCATGGAGTTCACAAATTCCTCTATTTTCGAAGTTATAAATTCCCAATTGAGTTAGGGGTTTCTTCAATTGTCATGGGTTCTCTTGATTATTGATTTAAATAATTGAATTATGATCTCTTATGAATGAATTGATGATATACTATGATTTTATGATCATTTCCCCATGAACCCATGTAATTCCCATGTTTTCAAATTATGATGATGTGATGTGGGATTTTGATTACGAAGGGAGATTTTTATGAAATTAAGCATGCATTGATAGATTTACATGAATTTATGATGAAATCCATATCTAGTCCTTTTTTTTTCTAAATGTTGATGATTGAAAATGGGTTGTGAACCTTGAAAGGTAAATTATAGAATTATGCATGTTCTTATGAAATCTATGCAAATATTTTAAGGATTCTTTTAGAGTGAAGTATCAATGATGATGTTGTTGTTGTGTTGTTGAAAGGATTTTTCTCATATACACATGAAAACATGATGTGAAAGGTTTTTTCACGTAATAAAGTTTCTAAAGTTGAAAGGTCTTCTCACCTAATTGAAGCAAAGATGAAGAGCTATCCCAACGAAACCTAGCTTGGATTGGTTATTGAATGATACCTTTCCATGGATAATGACTTAGCTTGGATTGGCAATATGGCGTGCCCTTCCATGGATAATAAGAACAAGTAAGAAATGACTATTTTGTGGAATTTATGCTTAGCACCGAGAAGACATTAGGATGGAAGCTCTCCCATTAGTAGAGGCCAGGTTTCTAGAAGCAATCTCCTAATCCCTTACCTATGTGCCCCCATAGGATGATTGTCCAGATAGACATTAGCTAGTGGATCCACTTAAGCTAGAAGTTCATGGTCCTTACCTTGGCATGTAGGATAACCCTTTTCGGTGTGGGAGACACCGAATTCCATGTTAATAGCTCACATTGTCTTACTTGTCGGTTAAGGCTAATTCCCCCCAAGTAATAATGAACTAAGGTTACTTCAAGAAGTATCGCATATGAGTTCATAGGTTTTAAAGATGAAGTTAGCTTGCAATGACCATGATGTTATGACTTATGTTTTCTAGCTCTTTTATATCATGTTTTAGCTTGGTCAATTACATGTCATGAAATGTCCCCTTTTAGCGTGATTTAAATATTTTATGCATAGCTATCATACTTGGTACATTGTTTTGTACCAACTCATACTCTTGCCTATATTCCACCAAATGTAGGGTCTGATAGTCATGTTTCTCAGTTTCGTGGCTAGTGGTTGATTTCGACATTCTCGAGCTTTGGTGTGTCCTCATGCTTCGAGGACGTACTTTCATTCTTTCAGTTTCTTTCTTGTATTCTAGTTTTGGACATGATGTATGGGCAAGGAACAAGTTCATTCTATTGTATTAGATGGCTAATAAGACAAATGTTTTAGACTTTCGCTTTTCTTCTATAAAACTATTGGACTTGAAATGTTGTTTTACGTCTTTTGGTCTAGTTCTTATGTTATGAATGCTAATTGGCTTGTATGGAGTTCCTCGGGGTCGTATACGCTATGTTACATGTAGGGTGTACCCCTGGGTCGTGCCATCTTCCCCTTCCGAATCACTTTTGAAGCCATACAATCTTTATACATGCAAGTATTCACAATAATTTTTCTGGTAAAAATAATATCCACATCAATCTCCTTGAAAAATGGGTCAATCAACATAAAACAAGATTTCAAAAAGAATGTTTGGATAAAAAATTTAATACATGAAAATGATGTACAAGGCTTTGGAAACTTGATGGTGAAAATTTCGAAAAAGTATTAAAAATCAGTGCACAATCTCCTATTTAGTTTAGAATTTGAGTTCTTGAAAAACTTTGACATTTGCCGATCAAAATCCCAAAATTTGATGTTAGAATTCATAAATAATCAAAGGAAAATGAAGTTTTAGGATCATTAAAGCTTACCCAAATGATTTAGCATAATAAATCCTTTCAAAAATCACCATCAAGGGTTTCCCAATCTCTAAAATAGAAAATGGGGCTTAAACCCCAAAACTTACAGGTCAAAACCTCCTCTAATGTCACTTAAACGACCATAGGTTTGCTTAAGCAAACCAAACAAAAACTTGGGGGTCTCGCTTTTGCGAACTAGGCTCTAGTTAAGTGACCTTTGATAAAGCGAGCCCTAGTCCGCTTAAGCGAACCCTGCCCAAAAGTTTGTCTCGCTTTTACGAGCCGGCCTTTGCTAAAGTGGAGATCGTAAAAGTGAAGGCCCTCCCCAAGAGTGAGAACATCATCACGAGAAACATTAGCCAACTCTCAAAACACTGAAAGAACCCTCAGGAATCATTTGGAACCCCATGCATAAAATCCACAAATGCAAATCAATTCTACTCGATGTTCCATACTCAATGGAACCATCAAAACGCACATCCAATGTCTCCTTGACCCAACATTTGTGAAAACCACAAGAAACTAACTCAATACTTAAAATGCTACACCAAGCTCGAGAAATCTCAAAAGTCAATCAAGACCTCACAAAATCATTCCCCAAATCCAGTGGAACTCTCAAAATTCTGATTTGAGCATCTGAATCCTGAATATTGACCAAAGTCAACAGAAAAGGCTGAATTTCCATAATTTCCCAATTATGGACATCAATCCCCATAAATACTCCAAATCTTAAATAGACATCTCTCATACACTTGGTTCCACATTTCATAACTAATGGAATCTATGGAATTCCATTCCAAAACTTGAAACTCCAAAAGACTCTGAAAACCACTTTTAAGCAACTTAGCCTTACAAAATCACAAACTTAAAAAATTCTCAACCTTTCACTCAAATATCAAATCCATTCTTCAAAATTGAAACATAAAAGATTCGGTGTCAAGGTTGGAAGGGGAAAATGAAAAATTCATTAAACTTTCCAAAATGACCAACCGGGTCATCACACTTGGTAGAGCCTTAAGAACCTGAAAGAGATTGAGGTTAGTCCTAATGCAATTAAAGGGACAAGGTGAATAGAAGACCCAAAAATACATATATCATATCCTTTACAGTTAATTCTCAGGCCACCACCTCCATTTCTACAGAGGCTTAAGAGGAAAGATAAATATGGAAAGTTTTTAAAGTTCATTTCTATGCTTTGCCCACTTTTGGTAAATATTCCATTGGTAGAAGCTTTGGACCAAATGCCAAGTTATGAAAGTTCATGAAGTATTTGGTTACAAAGAAAAGAACAGTGAGTTCGGAATGTGCATATAATTTTCACCATTTTAGTGCTATTGCTACTAGGTCCATGGTCTAAATTAAAGAAGTTCTAGGTGTGTTTACCATACCTTGTACAATTTGTGCATTTTATTTTGTCAAAACTTTGTGTGATAATGGTGCCAACATCAACCTAATGCAACTAGAAATATACAATCAACTGGGCTTGGGAACTCCTAAACTGATTGCAATGAGATTGATAATAGCTAGTAGGTCAGTGAAAAGGCTTATGGGTATTCTTTGTGATGTGCTGGTGAAAAGTGAAGTATTTCATTTTCAATGCAGATTTTTTGTTCTCAGATTGTCAGATTTATTTTGAAGTTCCCATATTTTGGTGACGCCATTTTTGGCCACAGGCAGGGCCTTAGTTGATGTGGAGAGTGTTGACTTGAAATTAGGTTACACAATGAAAAGGCGAAATTCAAGGTGTTCCAATCTATGAAGCAACCACAAGACATGACTGTAGTGTCTACAATTGATGTAGCTAATGATGGGATCATTGAAGCATCTGTAGAGGAAAGGTTTACAGTTTAAATGTTAGTCGTGTTGATTATGAACTTTGATGAGATTCTCATAGAGGAAGACGTGGAGACTTTAAATGCTTTGAAGGGCATGGATTCAAATCCTTATGCCTCTAATAAGCTGGACATGCATCTAAAAAATAGGCCGAATTCGAAAAACAAAGCCATCCACTGAGGAACCACTTGCACTCCAGTTGAAAGAATTGCCTGTCAATATGAGTTATGTATTTTTGGGTGAAAGTAACACATTACCAGTTATTGTGGCTACATATTTGAATTAGAAGCATGTGCAAGCACTAAAGAGAACTAAGACATCAATGGCATAGCGCCACAAATTTGTACACATAAAATTCAGTTGGAATAGGACTACAATCCAAGCATAGAACACTCGAGGAGGTTGTACCCAACTATGCAAGACGTGGTAAAAAGGAGGTCATAAAGTGTTCTGATGCAGGTGTGGTGTACCTTATTTCACAAAGTCATTAGGTTAGTCTAGTGCAATATGTCCCAACAAGGGCACAATTACAGTGGTAGCGAATGCTAAAAATGAGTTGATCTCACTTAGGCTCGTCACAGGTTGATGAGTTTGCATAGACTGCCAGAAGTTGAACAAGTGGATGTTGAAAGATCATTTCCCGATGCCTTTCATGAACCAGATGTTAGACAACTTAGTAGGAAGAGGCTAGTATTACTTCCTGGATGGGTTCTCTGGTTACAACTAGATTTCTATCGATTCAGAAGATCAGGAGAAGACAAGACTCCAGCGCCATCCTCCTGACCCTCTTCGATTGGATCATCATTTATTCCTAGATTTTGACCTCATCTGGTCATTCTTTGTAAAGTTTTTCTTAATTTTGGATAGCAAGGGGTCAGGGGATTCCCTTGACTCTGTGTACTTGGTATGACACTATAAATAATACCTATAGAAAACAAAAAAAAAACAAAATGTAAATAAGGAAATAATTGACTAAAGTGTGACAACAAGATTAGTCTAATATAAAAAACTTATTCCCTGGAAGTCGTGCCAAAATTTGATAAGTCCAAATTACACCTCCCTAAAGAAGTATAAGCAGTCATTGTTCAAATGAAAAAGGGCCTAAAATACCCTTGAAGTATTGGAAATGATACAAAACTACCACTTTTCCACCTATTGGCTCCAAAATATCCTTGACATCCACCTTTAGGTCCAAATTTGACTACTTCTTTAACAAATTTTAATTTTACATAATTAAATATTTTTTAAATACGTGGTACTGAACCATTGGATATAATTTAATTAATTAATATAATTTATAAACCCAACCATTGTCCACCCATTACTAATTAAACCCGCTCCAAATCCAATCCAATTTATACATCGCCTTATATTATAATTGACAACCTATTAAACTAAACCCTTCACCCTTCGCTACGAACACTTATTAAAATCATTCCTTAATTACTCCATTATGTATTTATTCTCTGTATATTTTTAGCTATATAAGATTTGACTTAAATTTTTGTTCTAACAGCCTAGTCAGTCTTGCTTCGCTGAGGAAGATGATGATGATTTGCCGATATCTGTCATGAGAAACAAACTTATGTGTCGGAGAATGAATGCATTGACCATACATGTTAATCCCTTTGGTTCCACCATGTATTTTAATGATGTATGTATATTGTAATGTCACATGTTGTAGGACCCTAACTGTGACTGATGACTGAGATAGAGGTCAACCCTGAGTGGGAGAGTAGGGACCGACCCACACGTATTATTTTGGGTGTTCGATGGTGGTGAATTGATGAGTCCATGATTTGGACTCATTTAGGGCTTTATTTTAATAGATTTAGTGTTCTCAAATGCATATTTTGTTCCAATAACTGATGTAAATCCTTGATTTTCAGGTATTTGGATTGAGGAACAAAACATGGACACTAATGAGCAAAAAGGAACAAGACAGCTGAAAGAATGTAGAAAAGAGGGCATGAGGATCGCCTAAACCATTGGGAGAATCACCAAATGGCTATGGTCTCGCCTAATGTTCCTATGTCCCAAGCCCTGAAGGAGAAAATCAAGTCGGTGATAGGAATGAGGAGTCGATGAGTCACCAAAAGGTTCTGCGATGCAGTGCTATATCGCCCAAAGTTACAGAGCTTGGAGTTGTTGAAGGTCAAAGCAAAAAGGCGATGGAATTGACCAAAGGGTGGATCGCCGAGTGGATCAGCAATCCTGACTTCTTGCACCCAATGGTCCTTCGCAGCACATTTTTTAGTGACTATAAATATATATTTAAATTCTTAGTTTAGTATGAATCAATCTAGCTTTCAATAATTTTCATTATTATTCAGTTTTCAAGTTTGAGAGCTGAGAACTGAGTTTAGAAATAATGTTTCCTTAGCTTTGAAGATTTCCATTTCTGAGAAATTAGAAGTGGGTGTTGAAGATTCTTCATCTTAGACCTTTGTAAAGATAATATCAATCTTACCCAGTTGATGGAAATACAATTTGGTAACGATTTTTACCTTTTTATGATGTCTAGCTAAATTCCCAATTCTTAAGGTGTGATTATGTGATTATGGGTTGATTTAGCTGCTGGGTATTGTTAATTGATAGTGTAAATGTTGTTTAAAAGTGATTTTATTCAGTAATTGTGGATTAATCTAAAGGGTTGTAGTTGCAAATGCAAATCTACCTTCGTATTTTTGGCTTGCTCGAGAGAGGTTTTAAAACCAAAATTATTGATTTGATGGTCTGTGGGTATTGGGTTGTCATGGCTTCAGCTCGAGAGAGTGAACCCTAAACCCTTTTCCACACATTTAGCTTGAGAGAGTGAATGGACTAAAGCATAGGCTGTTCTTAATTGCTGCTTATTGATGTTCGAGAGAAACCAATTTGATTGGGGGTAAATTGTTCAAGAGAAAGTTTATCCCCACTAAAGTCTAGCTTATTCACTAATTTACAACTATTCACTATTATTTGCAATCACTCAATTGTCTACCTTACCTCATAATCCAATCACTTCCCAAGAAACCGTCTCTATACTTGTCACGACCCGAGAGTACCCCCTAGTCGTAACATGGCGTATTCGACCCCGAAAGGGTCTTATACGAGCCACATAGTCATTCATTGCATTCAATAATGAAAATAGTGCGGAATAATAAAAAACTTATTTACATCCACACATTTAAACTTCAT
>JAJONQ010050348.1:0-23705 GCA_036250385.1 Solanum microdontum
TGTAATAAAATTTATGACCATCTGAAGTTGACCCAATCACAATTTTCATCTAACTGACTGCTAACCTCACCTACGGTCAGACCTACGGCCCGTGCATTGAATGACGGTCCATGTTGGTCAACCGTCAATCGAGACTGAAGCTGAGCTTTAGGGGCATCGATCCACGGTCCGTGACCTGACCGTAGGTCCGGCCGTGGGTCGACACTTGGCCGAATTTCTGGCTGAGTTCTGGGGGAGTTTGCTGACACGAACCACGGACCTACAAGATGGACCGTGGGTCCTCCTACGGTCTGTGGATGGTGCCGTGAGTGCCACTTGCAACACCAAAAATCTGCAATCTGGTCTATTTTCGGATAAGGGGTGTTACAAATAAGGAGTCTGAGAAGGAACAAATTTTGGCCACATTGTTGACTCAGCTGGATCTCGTGGCCAAGCAGATTATGGAATTGGAGGGTACCGTACAAAAAGAAAGATTGGTACACGCCTCCTCATGAGCGTAGACATTCCAAGGAATACGAGGGTGGACAAGTAGAAGAGATACTCTCACTCATTCTCTACAAAGTCGAAGAACACGACAAAGTGTTGAATGAGATAAAAGAGAATGTCTCACTGCTAAATGAGATGACTGCTTCCCATTCCATATCAATTCAGTTGTTGGAGACCCAAATGAGTCATGTGATGTCTCGTCTCTACTAGACAATTAGAGATTGAGAGGGGAACTCATGCCACAACGTTAACTAAGGCGCTTCTTGGGAGGCAACACAAGTGTTTATCAGTTTATTTTTGTTTAAGAAATAATCGTGTCTTGATTTTGCAGGTTGAAGTGTAAGATGTATTTGAAATATGCAGATTGGCACGTTAAATGTCCAGTCGGTGACTCGCTGAAGAGGTCGGCGAGCCCGACTTAGACCACCGTTGGATGATGCTTATCGTGTCAAATGACAGTAACCTACGGTACGAGTGTCTACAATCGTCGATAATATAGTAACCCAACCAAGGGTTGGGTTCGTGTCCCAATGGAGTGGTTTTGATAATTGATAGAAAAATAAAATTTTGCTCTAGCTAGACGTAGCTAAAGCCATTGACGAACAAAATCATAGTAAATTAAAGGGGGTGACACAAACGTATCAAATATCAAATGGGGGTTTTGTCACAAGTAGTAAAAACAAAAAAAATAACAAGAAAATCAAGTATGGGGAAAAGTTCTTGGGGTGTGACCGCAATACAAGTTTAGATAAATCGTTAGGTACATGCTTTCGCTAGGAGATTTGCAAGATAATAGTGACTAGGCTAAGGTTTAGATGGAAATAAGTTCCTGCTCGGGCAACTTACCCCATTTCAAATGGGTTCCTCTCGGACACCTATTTATCGCATGGAGGCCAGCCTACTCCTTACCCCACTCACTCTCTCGAGCTGAGTGTTAGGATATGGGACTAGGGCTCACCCTTTCGGGCTGAACCTCATGTTGACCCACTCCTTAGGCCATCAGTCTAGCGATCGTGGTTTCGCGTCCTCTCTCTCGAGCAAGCCAAAAACATATGGGTGGTTTAGTATTTGCAACTACAAACCCATTAAATTAAACCACAACCACTAGATGAAATCAACATTAAAATGCATCTAACCTATCAGCATACAAGACCCAACAATAATATCAACACATATTTGCTAAATCACACCCCAAGAATGGGGGTTTTTAGCCATACATCAAGAAATAACAAAATACGCCTAAAATGATACTAAAATCAAATGGGTATAAGGAATTAAACCTTTATTTAAACAAAGGAAGAAGAATGGAGAAGTCCCACTTTGAACTTGGGGAAGATGAAATCCTTCTTTCTTCAAGTCTCCCCAAAAAAACCCTCTCCAAACATGAGAGAAAATATCCCAAAAAAGTACTATTCTATTCTGAAAATTATAATAATGGTTCGAATCCCTAAAATTAATAAGGAGTTTAGTATTTATAGACTTCAGAAATAAGTGTTGGCCGATTACTCGGCGAGGTTAGTTTAAGCCTCCGAATGACTCGGCGACTCGCCCTTCTTCTGTCACTTCACTGTTTCATGCTTGCCTTCAACATCTTTACGTTCTGGACCATTGGGCGGTATAGTATTGCTTCGCGGAACCATTCGGTGAAGCGTCGACTGCTCCTTTCATCGCCTTTTTGAACCTCTTCCTTCTGGGCTTCGCATACTGGAACAAAGGGTGGAATCAGTACCTTCGGTGACTCGCCAAGTGTGCTTGGCGATGCTAAGGCTTCAGCTTCTTCGTTCTTTTTAGTCTTTTTGTTCCTTTTTGCACCTAAGTGTCCATGCTTCCACTAAAACTTCAAATACCTGAAACTTAAGAGTTTTCATCAGATAATGAGACAAAACAAGCATTTGAGGACACTATTTCTATCAAAATAAAGCTCTAAATGACTCCAATTTGTGGACTCATCAACACCCCCAACTTAAACTTTTGCTTGTCCTCAAGCAAACATGAGTTGAGTCGTTCAGAAAGGGTGTCTCAAACAGTGTTACACAAGACTCAATCATGACTACACATAACGAGACTCAATTTACTTACGCATGGATCAATTGTGCACTCAAAGATTCAAGTTGTGACACACAATTACCAAAGATTCTCCTGCTCGCAATACTTGCTACTTGTGCAAGTTCAAGCTCAACAAAAAGTATCTAAATGCCCTCACATAAAGAATGATTCCATCTTCACACACAGAGGTTAATCAATTCAATATCAGGAATCAAATGCAACGCTCACACTCAAAAAGAGGAACACAATGCATGTTTTCACCCATAGGCTTGCCCTTATTTTCCGATCGATCTTCGGTCTGGCTCACTCAAGATCAAAGAGGTCTTTCTAAGGATTGTAATGGGGATGAGTGCAAAGGTATGGTGATTTAGTCTCAGTAACTTTTCCCTCGTGAGATGTGGTATTCTCAATGCATTCCCTTCTTTTTCTTTATTAATTCTTTTTCTAATGCTTCTAAGTCATCTTTTTATTCACCTCCATGGATTGCTTGGAAACCCAATTTCTTTTGTACTTTATTCCACATTTTTTTTGTAAGGGGTTTTCATCGTTCTGCAACACCATGGGTTAAGGGGGAATTTTCTTCCAATTCTTGACTTCTCCTTTTCCTTTTCCTTTTCACTACACCCCAAACTTAGGCTTTTGGCCTAAGTTGGCTATTTGCTAAACCACAAATCATGAGGATTATAGGTAGTGTGTCAAGTAAGGTGGTTCATCAATGTTCTTCCAAAAAATTTAAGGCTCAAAGGGTGTTCAAAAGAGTTTCACACGCTCATGGGTAGGCCACAAAAGAGGTATATGTTAAATTTGGCTCACACTCTTTAAAGTTGCCTAAGATAATCTCAAGAGCACACCTTTCTAAATCAATCAGACTAACAGGGAAAATTCTAGGTTTATTCATGCATGGTTCAAAGCAAGCTAATCACACAAGGCATCGACACTTAAATCAAACAAGACTACACACTTTCACTAGTGTGTAATGGTCATTACAAGAGAATCAATTCGATAAATGGTTAATCACAATGAGATGCAAAGAGTTCACATATTGTTTATGCAACTTCATTTGGCCTTGTCGTAGTCGCGCATTAATGTTCATTCAATTGAGAGCCCTATTTAAGTCATCGGTATTGATCAAAATTTGAGACTCAAATTGTTGCAAAAGAACAGCCACATTCAACTCACGAGGGGTGGCAAAAATGTGCAAAAAATTTAAAAAAATTCGGAAGGGTCAAAATCATTTTTGCAATTAAAAATAAACAAACCACAAGCCCAAACATCCACAAAAAGCAGATAAACATAATTTTCACACTGAACAACCCAAATATATACACAAAACACAACTATCAGCACAAAAGGTGTGGGCCTCACTCCACCACAAAAAAAGTGTTTATCCTTAAATGCAAATAATGACAGTATCAAGAGTTGAAGAAATAAGACATAAAAAGAGGTAAAGAAGGGTCATGTCTATGCAGTATGTCTCTCTATTGGGGTCTCAGTGGCCAAAGTAGTCTCAGATGGAAAAGCAGTGCCAGATCTACTAGGAGCTGATGTAGACATCTCGATCGGCAATGTCTGGATCATCGGCTATAAAACCGTCTCCACTAGATCTGGCAGATCTCTGAATATGCTCGCATCTTGGCTCTCTCTCATCTCCTCCTCATCTGCTATAAGCACATCGTTGGTCTCTGCACGTGGTGTGCCCTTCCTCTGCATATCTCTAGTGGTCTCAGGAGCATCCTCATCATCTTCCCTCTTTATTAGTGAAGTGAACTCCCAATCTCAGCTTTTAAAGCCATCACCTCAGAGGATTTCCCATGTCTACTCTCACAAGAAATGACTCTCACTATCAAGGCATCAAAAGTTGTCTGAAGTGGGGTAAGTGCTGCTAGAATGGACCTGTCGATGATCCCTGAAACATACCTCTCCAGTTGGGTAGCTCTCACATCAGCTGAATAGACTAATTGCCCCATCTTCAGGATCATGGCCTGAGTGATCTTGGCAGGGTTGGAGGATGAGGAAGCACTTAGAACCTGTGAGGAACTAGAAAAGGGAGCTAGTATACCTGAGGGTTCAGAGGCCGGGGTGGACGACGGTGTCTCTACTAATAATGACTCAACATTGACATCTGGAGAAGTATCTGTTGGGGCTGCTCTTGTCCTGTCATCCTCCTGTTGTGTAAATTATGCCTCTATACACCGAATATCAGTGGAGGAAGATGTCGTGATCTCTATATCGCTAGCAGGATCTCGAGGCACTCCAGCACTCCGTTATTACTCGGTAATCAGAATAGGAAATGGCAGGGATATCAGTGTCTATTTGGCTCTCACAGCCATCTCCTGTGAAACCAATAATCCCAGGTCGATCCACTTCCTGGTCATGATAGAACCAAGGCAAGACGCCTAAGGATGACGCAGAATGGACTCGTTCTGGGATGGCATGATAGTGTTACTGATGAAGCCGAACCAGTACCGGGAGGTGATATTCATATCCCTCTTCTCAATAGGAGCTCCCTCATCCAACCACCTCGGGGTGACGTTAGAAATCATCGGAGCTAACCAACCTTTCAAATCATCCAGGAACGAAATGATAGGCAAACCCTGGTATGGCAGTACCGGGTGCAGTGGTCTACCCAGTATATCATTAATGTGCTCACTATGACACTCCACCTCCTTGCCTATAACCATAACCGACTTCACCGGTCAGAACTCACTAGCCTTTTTCTTATTTTCTGGGACCAACTCCCCATAGGCTAAGTAGAATTCCCGGACCCAGGAAGGACTGTAAGAGCCACATGGCCTAGTGAACTGCTCGAACTTCTAATACTTGAGCGTGTCAAGCATCTTAGCATGCTTACCTTCCAAACCCTTCACAGATAGTAACTTTTCATCTAAAATAATTCGTAAACTATCGCTTTTCAATTTGTTCAGCAATCTGGGTGAAGGTGGGGCTACGGGGAGTGCAGGGGCCACTAAGGTGGTGCCAGGGCAGACACTGATTCAATGGTCGGAGGAGTTGCAGCAGATGTAACTCTGATAGGTGTTGATTGAGGTCTATCTCTAAGCCTATTCTGCCAGTGAATCAAGGGTTGTTCATCTTCCGGCTCAGAAAAATCTAGCTTAATAACTGACCCTTTTCTAGCGATATGCTTTTTTCGTTTGCCTTTATCTCCCGGTAGGAGATCTTGCTTTCTTTTCAGGCAACTAAGTTGGGATTACACATAGCATATCAACATATTTCTATCAGAGAGGCCCATCACATGTCATCCTGATAATAAACTTGTAAAAGAGTGCAAAAATATCAAAAAAAATGTTGGGGGTTTTAGAGACTAACCTTCAATGTCGATAAATTTGTTTTTGTAATGCTTGGTGGTAAAGATATCCAGTCCCACGCACTAATTATCACTACAATACTATTTGAAAGAAAAATCTAGAAAATAATACCTTTGGTGTGATTCTAAGGAGTTTGAAATGAGGAAAAGTGAGAGATTCAAAAATTGACCTTTGGCATTTATATAGCTGTTCAGTTCTCGCCAATTCGGTGACATTAGTGTTGTCGCCGATATACTTGGTGACGCACCGAATGCATAATCATCTCACCAAGTTTTACAGGACATCCCTCATTTTGGGGACACTACGGCAGATTAAATCAAAATCAGTGATAGGTTCGGCGATTCGCCAACTTGCGTTTTTCAACACCTTTCTCACTTTAACCTACAGAACCAACACACCATTATTCTATCATAGTAATTAAAAGTAGTAAACCTTTGGTAGCCTCCCAAGAAGTGCCTTATTTTACTCATGGAATGACACAAATCCTGTCTCATTCTCCGTTATTGGGGTTAGCCCTAGTGTCACTAGGTGACCCCAATATGTCATTTGGGTGGAGATGAGGCAATGGAAAACTCAAGAGTGACCTGATTAGCTGGATTCATCTAGAGTGAGATCCGATTATTTGATTCAACACTTCGATATTCTCCTTCATTTCTTTCAACAGCCGATCTTGATCGGTGATCTTTTGGAGAATGATTTGAAGTGTGTCCTTGACATGATTTTTTTTTATCTCTAGACTACTTTGCTCATGAGGGGGGTAAGTACCTCCCTTTGCTATTGCATTGGATTTCCACCTCTGAGATTTTGGTAGCCAAATCGTTTAGCTGAGATGCCACTGCGGTTAGCGTGAGGTCCTTTTGGATACCTTGGCTCATTTAAACCAATTTTCCACTGCTCTGCTCAACCATACTCATCTAAATGGACAACTCAACGAAAAGAAAACTACAAGTAAAGTTAGTAAAGATACAACTAAGAAGAACAAACACTCTACTAAACTAAAAATTCTCAAATAACACCACTCCCTGACAATGGCGCCATTTTGATGCTTGTCGTTACCAACGACACTAACCTATGGTACGAGTGTCTATGATCGTCGATAATATAGTAATCAACCAAGGGTTGGGGTCGTGTCCCAAGGGAGTGGTTTTGAGAATTGATAGAAAAATAAAATTTTGCTCTAACTAGTCGTAGCTAAAGACATTGACGAACAAAAACATAGCAAATTAAAGGGGGTGACACAAAAGTGTCAAATATCAAATGGGGGTTTTGTCACAAGTAGTAAAAATAACAAAAATAACAAGAAAATCAAGCATGGTGAATAGTTCTTGGGGTGTGACCACAATACAGGTTGAGATAAATAGTTGGGTACATGGTTTCGCTAGGAAATTTGCAAGATAATAGTGACTAGGCTAGGCTTTAGAAGGAAATAAGTTCCCTCTCGGGAAACTTACCCCATTTCGAATGGGTTCCTCTCGGACACCCATTTTTCGCATGAAGCCCAACCAACTCATTACCCCACTCACTCTCTCAAGCTGAGTGTTAGGATATGGGACTAGGGCTCACCCTCTCGGACTGAACCTCATGTCGACCCACTCCTTAGGCCATCAGTCTAGCGATCGTGGTTTCGCGGCCTCTCTCTCGAGCAAGATGAAAACACATGGGTGGTTTTGTATTTTCAACTACAAACCCATTAAATTAAACCCCAACCACTAGGTGAAGTCACCATTAAAATACATCTAACCTATCAGGAAACAAGACCCAACAATAATACAAAAATATATCTGCTAAATCACACCCCAAGAATGGGGGGTTTTAGCCACACATCAAGAAATAACAAAATACACCTAAAATGATACTAAAATCAAATGGGTATAATTACTATTCTATTCTGAAAATATAATAATGGTTCGAATCCCTAAAATTAATGAAGAGTTTAGTATTTATAGACTTCAGAAATTAGTGCTGGCAAATCACTCGGCAAGGTTAGTCGAGGCCGCCGAATGACTCGGCGACTCGCCCTTGTTCTATCTCTTCACCGTTTCGTGCTTGCCTTCAACATCTTCACGTTCTGGACCATTGGGTATCATACTGCTTCGCGGAACCATTCAGCGAAGCGCCGACTGCTTCTTTCAACGCCTTTTTGATCCTGTTTCTTTAGGGCTTCGCACACTAGAACAAAGGGCAGAATTTGTCCCTTTGACGACTCACCAAGTGTGTTTGGCTATGCTCAAGCTTCAGCTTCTTCGTTCTTTTCAGCCTTTTTGTTCCTTCTTGCGCCTAAGTGTCCATACTTCCACTAAAATGTCAAATACCTGAAACTTAAGAGTTTTCATCAGATATTGAGACAAAATAAACATGATTTCTATCAAAATAAAGCCCTAAGTGAGTCCAATTTGTGGACACATCATTGGACTGAAAGAATTTGGAAATTGTAGTTTGAAAAACTAGGTGAGCCCAGGAGAAGATTGGCGAATATCCGATCAGGTCGACGATCTCGACTTTGTCCGCCGTTTGGATCCCCACATTAACTGGAGGTCCTGTAAAACTCGGCGAGATAGGTACTCACTCAGCGTGTCACCAAGTGGGCCGGCGACCAAGACTAATGTCACCGAATGGGAAGAACTGGACAGTTTTTAAAGGCCAAAAGTTCAAAAGTATAAAATCTTTCACATTCCCTCACTTTTCAACTTTCCAAACTTGTACCCGATATAGTTTTTCTTATATTTCTATGTTTTAATCATGTATTAGTCATTTATTATGTGTTTGGAGTTGGATTTATTTGTTGCCTAACATTTCATTGTATTTATTAGGCTTTTAAGGCTGGTTTTCTGAACCCAGAACTTATAGTTACTGATCTTTACTCATTTGCAATTGATTTATCTTAGTAAGGTGTGTTGGGCCTTCCTGATCTATGATTATATGCTTGTGTGCCTGTTTTAATTTGAATATCACGCCGTAATTGCCCATATTGTCGATTTCCCAAAAATTCATGCTTTCAAATTAGTCTAAATTGTTGGGTTGTGCTTAATTTCATTTGGTCTAGTAGGGTGAAGTTTAAGTAACCCGCATTTGTGCTAAATGATGTATTTTTCTTGATGATGGAGTGTTTGACGTTATTCCTAAGGGCTAAAGTCGTCAAATGGACAAATTTGGCCAAACCGGGAGAAGGTTGAGTATCCCGGGGGAATGGGTGTAATGGGTCTTAGTTTCATTGAAAGTCTGCGTGTTTTGATTTTGTTTTTGGGGGCTGCGGGGTTGAATTTTGGAAGTTCGATTGAAAGTAGGCACGTTGGGTCGTTTGGCGAGTTGGGTCGAGCTCGCCGAACCACAGAGCGGTTCGCCGAATCCCCCTACATCGCCTTTAATTTAATTCTATATTTTAGTTTGGGTTTAGTAACTTTCAGCGAGAAGCTTGAGTTCGCCGAGTGCTCTCGGCTACTCACCGAATGTCCTTCTAGATTGCCCTTTTCTGTGCCCCTAACCCCTAAAATGCACTGTAACTTTCGGCGGGCAAGTCCTTGCTCACCGAATGTTGTTGGCGATTCGCCAAAAGGCCCCTCCCATCGCCGAAAATCCATTTGTCTAATAATTTTTATGTTATTCCCTTCGGTGAGCTCGATTCGGCGAGTCTGTCTGCAGCTATTTTTCTTGTGTTTTTGCTTGAAATGTTTTTCACTTTCTTTGATGTTTTTGAAGATATGGCTAGGACCAACCTTGACATACCACCCCATAAACAAGCATAGGAAGTAGTCATAAACGAAGGGCGAACCAATCCTTCTAAAAAGGGAAGAACAGAGCCTCAAACAGGATGAAAGGGGAAAGGCAAGAAGCCAGTTGCTGAGGTTCCGGAATACAACTTCGGCAGGAAAAGAGAGTCCATTACTCCCAGGCTGCACTATCTGAGCCGGATGATGACCAGCCACTACAATACCAGTGGACATAGCTCCGTGGTAGATCTCGTCCTGACTTATCTAGAGTCCCAACAGCTACCACTTCTCCTGCAGCTAGTACAGTCCTCCGGCACCACCTGTGGCCCTAGTACTACAAGTGCAGGTTCCTCCCCGACTACTTAACAGATTGAAAGCTAAGGGGTCGCAGACTATTCTTGAGGGAAGATACTCCGGGGTGAGGGAGACACTCCAGTATCATCACTTTGAGCAGTTTACCAGACCCCGTGGCCCATATATTCCTACATGGTTTCGGGGGTTTTACTCAGTGTATAATGGATGACCTAGTCTCTAAGAGCAAAAAGAAGGTCAGTGCCTTAGGATCTATAGGGTCCATCATGGTACGGGGGACAATTGTGCACTGTAGCCGTGATCACATCAACGCGGTATTTGAAAGAGGGTCAAACTTTGACTACCCCAATCTGGCTACCACTACAACATATTTGGATAAGTTAAAGGGCCGGCTGGCTCCCCTCATATCTGACACAACTCCGAGGTGGATTGACGTAGGAGTCCCAATCGAGAAGAAGGACATGAGTGTAGCTGCCCAATATTGGTTTGGATTCATCAACAGCTCTATTATGCCATCTCAGAATGAGTCCATTCTCCTCCATCGTAAGGAAACCTACCTCGGGTCGAATATGTCTAAGAAGAGCATTAACATAGGGCTTATCATAGAGCAGGAGATGGCCATGAGGGCCAAGCAGAGACAAATGTCCCTTCCCATCCCAATGGTGATTACACAGTTGTGCCGGCGTGTTGAAGTTCCTCAGGATGCGATGAGAAATATTTAGGTTACTCATTCATCCTCCACCGATTTTTGGCGTATAGAGGCTGAGTACACTCAAGAGGAGGCTAATAGAAGGAGAGTAGCTCCGGTGGATACATCTCCAGAGGTGGACGTAGACTCTATACATGCAGAGGCATCTTTGCTACTCCGACCTTCGTGCCTTCAGGTACTTTATCCTCCCAAACTCTTGGTGCTTCAACTGCAACCCAGCCCACCAAGATAACTCAGGCCATGCTCCAGAAGATGGGGCACTTAGCCCATTCGACTGATGTGAGCGCTAATAGATTGGAGGCTGATGTGCCATGGATGATTGAGGCTGCTATTTTAGTTGCTCTAACCCCCCCCCCCTCTGGGCTTCTGTTGATGATTTGACTGCCAGAGTCATGGCTTGTGATAGTAGACAAGGGGAGTCTTCTGAGGTGACGGCTTAGAGAGCCGAGGTGGCAGATCTGAGGAACGATGTGGACTATCTCAAGTCTAAAGACTTCACCAACTTATTTAAGGCAGCTGAGACAGAGGATGCTCTAGCTACATCTGAGATTCCTCCCACTACCACCGGAGATGTATAGATGGATGACATAGCAGCAGATCGGTCGGAGGCATAGACCAATGGGAGCAAATTGATGTGAGGGAGGAGAGCATATATGGAGACCTGTTAGATTTGGATGAGATGATTGTACAGTCGGTGATTCAGACATCGATGACAGAGAAATCCATGGTAGTCCCTAGTGGATCGAGTGTTGCTGCTACTACACCAGGCACTGATGCCCGACAGATGGAGCGACTGCATAGATAGGACTTTTCTTTACCTCCCTCTATGTCATCTTTATTTACTTTATGGATATTTTGTTTTTATTTCATTTGAGGACAAATTGCTTTTTGTTTGTGATGGGGTGAGGTATTTCCATACCCACCTCTAGTGATTACAGATTTTTGTTTATATATTGGGCTTTGTGTTGAAATCGATGTTTCTAATATTGTTTTTGTGGATGCTTGAGCTTGTGGCTCCTTGCTTTAATTGTAAATGATTTTTGACTCTTTTTGAAAATTTTGTGCCACCTCTTGATCGTGTTTGAATGTGGCTGTTCTGTTGCAAATTTGAGTATCGGTCTTGATCAATACCGATGACTTGAATAGTGCTCATATGACAAAATTGAATGTGCGGCTACGATGAGGCCAAATGAAATTGCATAGGCAATATGTGAACTTTTTGTATCTCGTTGTGACTAGCCGATTATCGAATTGAGTCTCTTATAATGAACATTGCACACTAGCGAAAGTGTAGAGTCTTGTTTGACAATTGTGTCAATCCCTTGTGTGATGAGCTTACCATGAACCATGTGTAATGACACCTAGAATTTACCCCATTGGTCCGGTTGACTAAGTGATGCAAGCTCCTGAAATGATCTTAGGCAAAAATTTTAAGGAGTAAAGCAATTCAACATTATACCTCTTTTGTGGCCTACCTTGTGAGTGTGTGAACCTTGTTTGATCCCCTTTGAGCCTTACCCTTTTCTTGAAAGAAACTTAATGCAATTGTGACCTTTCTTTATCCTTTACCCATAATTCTCATGATTTGTGGTTTGTTTGAATAGCCAACTTAGGCCAAAAGCCTAAGTTGGGGTGTGGTAAAAAGAAAAGGTGAATCAAGAAGTGCAAAGAAGTCCAGTTTGACGCATGGTTTTGAGAAATATGGAACCCCTCCATAAAAAAAAAACAGAAGAAAAAACTAAATGAATGAAAAAGTTTGAAATAAAGTTGTGAAAATGCAAAAGAAATGGGGTGACCAATAGTCCTTGGAAAGTGAATAATAGGGTAACTTTTGAGAATGAATAAGAATGATGAAGAAAAGGGAGGAAAGTGTTGTTCATACCACATTTCATGAGGATAGAAGCCACTGAGCCTAAATGACCATACCTTTACACTCAGCCCCATTACAAGCCTTAAAAAGACCTTTTTGATCTTGAGTGAGATGAAACAAGCGTTGATTGGAAAATAAGGGCAAACCTATGGGTGAAGTCATGCATGTGTCCTTCTTTGTGAGTGAGAGTTGTATGTGATTTCGGAGCTATTAATTGTTGAACCATTGTGTGTAAATGTGGAATCATTCTTTGTGTGAGGGCATTTGAGTACCTTTGTTGAGCTTGAACTTGCATTTGAAGCAAGTATTGTGACCTTCAGAATCTTTGATATTGGTGAGTCACAACTTGAATCTTTTAGTGCACAATTGATCCTTGCATGAGTAAGTTGAGTCTTTTTGTGTGCATTCATGATTGAGTCTTGTGTAGCACTGTTTGAGACATCCTTTTTGAACTGCTAACCTTGAGTTTTACTTGAGGACAAGCAAAAGTTTAAGTTGGGGGTGTTGATGAGTCCATAATTTGGACTCACTTAGGGCTTATTTATAATTATTTAGTGTCCTCAAATGCTTGTTTTGTGCCAATAACTGATGTAAAATCCTTGATTTCCAGGTATATGGATTGAGGAACAAAGCATGGACACTAATTTGCAAAAAGGAATAAAGTGAGCTGAAAGAAAGAAGAAATGATTGCTTGGTGATCGCCGAGTCCTTTTGGTGAGTTGCCGAATGACCACCATCCCGCATAAATTTCCAGTGTGCCAAGCCCTGAAGGAGAAATTTAATTCGGTGAGAGAAAGGAGCAGTCGGTGTGTCGGCGAGTGGTTTCGCGATGCAATGTTGGATCACCCAAAGTTACAGAACTTGAAGATGTTGAAGGCCAGAACAAAACGGAGATGGAACTGACCAAATGACGGACCACCGAGTTGATCGGCGAGCCCGACTTACTCCGCCGAACGGCCCTTCGCAGCATATTTTTGGCGACTATAAATACATTTTTAAACATTAGTTTTAAAAAGCTTTTGTGTCATAAGTTTTATCTTATTTTTGAAGATTGAGTATTCTGAATTGAGAGACAAGTTTTCCTTAGCTTTGAAGAATTGAAACTTTCCATTTTTGAGAAATTGAAAGTGGGTCTTCGAGATTCTTCAATTTGGAACTTTGTAAAGACAAAATTAATCGTACCCAGTTGATGGAAACACAATTTGGTAATGATTTCTATCTTTTTATGATGTCTAGCTAAAACCCCAATTCTTAGGGTGTGATTATGTGATTAAGGGTTGATTTATCTAATGGGCGTTGCTAATTGTTAGTGTAATTGTTGTTTAAAAGTGATTTCAATAAAAAACTGTGGTTTAAATTAAAGAAATGTAGTTGCAAATGCAGTTCTAGCTTCGTACTTTTGTCATGCTCGAGAGAGAGGTTTTAAAACCAAGATTACTGAATTGATGGTCTATGGGTATTGGGTTGTCATGGGTTCAACTCGAGATAGTGAATCCTAAACCCTTTTCGACACATTCAGCTTGAGAGAGTAAATGGACTAAAGTGTAGGTTGTTCTTAATTGCATGATTGTCGATGTTCGAGAGAAATCGACTTGATTCGGGGTAAATTGTTCGACAGAAAGTTTACCTCCCCCATAGTCTAGCTTATTTGCTAATTTACAGTTGTTTTCTAATAGTTGCAACTACTCATCTGTCTATAATAGCCCGTAATCGAATCACATCCCAAGAACCCATCTCCCTGTTGTTATCTTCGTATTATTTAATGTTGTTGTAGCTAATAGTCAAAACCAAAACCCCCTTGACATTCGTGTCACCTCCTGATTTACATTATGTTTTTAATCGTGAATGTCTATTCCTATTACTGATTCGAACATATTCGTACTTGAATCTTAAACACGTACCACTCCCTATGGGATTCGACCCCAACTCATTTAGTTGGGTTATTATACTAACTAATGATTGTTGACGCTTAGAACTAGATTAAGTGTCTTTGATAACGTTATTCAACTAGATACCAACATCGGAGTGACAAATGTTCAATTCAATCCAGCATCCCAATTGCCTATCAAATTACTTGGCAACCTGAACTTTTCAACGTGGAAGGTACACTTTTCGATGCTTGTGCATGGTCATGATCTATATGGACATCTGGCACATTCCCTATTGTGAATCCTGCATTTTCTCTTAGGTTTCGCCAACACCAACTTATTCAAAATACACTTATGGCATTGGTTGATCCCACAATTGCCATAACTGTTGTAGCCTCTAACTCGGTAAAAACTACATGGGATGCATTGCACACAGCTTATGCGAACAAGTCCCAAACAAGAATTTTCAGTTTGCATGATCAACTTACAAGACTGACCAAAGACTCCCAACCAGTCACCGAATATTTGTAAAATATCCGATCTATTTCTTATGAATTCTCTATTGTTGGCACCCTAGTTACCAACTCTGAACTTATTGTTAATATCCTTAGTGGTTTGGGCCCAGAGTTTCGTGAGATTTCTGCTCCAATCCAGATTCGTGACTCCACTATTACTTATAAAGAACGTTACGAAAAGCTATTGCATCTTGAGTTGTTCTTTCGCCATGAAAAGTCTAAGACAACTCCCAACCAGATTACTGATGCAGCTGCTACTTCCACCAAGTCTGGTCATCCCAACTCTCGACACACTCGTCACTCCAACAATGGCATTGGCAACAACCAACAATGGTGGTAAGACAATCGCTTTCCTACACCCAATCAGTGTCAATCTTCACCCAACACCAACTCTTATGATAGCGTTTGCTGCCTATTGTGCAACAAACAGGGTCATGTTGCAAGTGTTTGTCGATCCAAATATCACAATCATTTTGAGGCAAAGGCCAACTATGTTTCAGGATTATAGGCATCCACAAATCACTGGACTGTTGACTTTGGAGAATCTCATCATATCACTGCTGACCCTCACAAATTGCAAGCATACAATGGCGTGGAGCAGGTCTCCATGTGTGATGGTAACAAAATTCCAATAACTCACACTGGTTCAACTAAATTACATGCCTCAAATAAGGCTTTCCAACTTTTTGATGCTCTATGTGCACCTACCATTAAACGTAACTTACTTTCAGTTTCTAAGTTTTGTCAAGATAATCTCACTTCTGTTGAATTTTTTCCTTTTCATTTTTGTGTGAAGAACCTGAACACATGGACTCCTTTGGTGCACGGTCGGAGTAGAGACGGTATGTATGAGTGGCCCACTTCACCTTCCTCGCCTTCAACAATAACACTTGCTACCTGAACCAATTCTTCCTCTGGTCTCACTTGGCATCGTCGATTGGGTCATTCGCACACAAGAGTTTTAAATTTTGTTTTAAATAAATTCTCGCTTCCTTGTTCACGCAAAAAAATTTCAGTTTGTAATTCTTGTTCATCAAATAAAACTCATCGGCATCCCTTACAAAAACTTACGCTAGCAAGTACCAAACCATTTTTAGTGATTTGTGGGGACCTTCTCCAGTTTTATCAATTCACAAAAAATTATATTATTGTATTTTTGTTGACTAATATACCAAATACATTTGGCTTTATACCTTGAACAAAAACTGAAGTTAAAGAACTTTTCAAAAACTTTCAAGTTTTAATGGAACGTCATTTCAATGCAAAAGTTCTTTCTGTATATACTGATGGTGGTGGAGAATATAAAAGTCTTGATCCTTACCTAATCTATCAAGGTATTGAACATCTTTTAGCTCCTCCATACACCCCTCAAACATTTGCTCTTGCCGAACGTCAACATAGACATATTGTTGAAATAGCAAGAACTTTACTCCATGAAGCTTCGCTCCCACCAACCCTTTGGTCCTTTGCCTGTCAACACGCGGTTTACCTCATCAATCTCTTACCTACCTCACTTGCAAAATAAATCACCTTTCCATATATTATTTGGTAAAAATCCATATTATGCCCAATTAAAAATATTTGGGTGCTTGTGTTATCCATTACTCAAACGATACTCGAAGAATAAATTAGAGCCGAGATCGTCGCCTTGTGTTTATTTGGGGTTTTCATTCAATTATCATTGTCAACAATGTTTTGATCCAAAATCTTCCAAAATATACTTGTCTCGGGATGTCAGATGTTCGAAAGTGTTTTTTCCTTTTCAGAATATATTTTCAATGCTTTCCTCATATTTTAAAACTCTTGCCGGGGAAAACCTGGTTGAACCTACAAGGTTAGGTCTCTTATATCTTCTCCAACAGCTTGTACAAATTTATCGCCCCCTATTATTTTACCCAATGCATATACCATCAAGAACATGCATGAGACTGTCTCTTCCGCCTGCACTCCAATAGGGTATGCAATTTCAGGTACTTCTCCTACTTCTTCTCCTCCACTTTCTTCTCTTCCTGATACCCAATCACATTCTACACCCCTTGTCACGACCCGAGCCTACACCCTGGACATGGCCGGCACTCAAGAACCATTGTTGGTCCCCAAGCGAACCGTCATCCTCGCTAACTACAAGCGGAAGACTAACTTAAGCATACAAAGCTTAAAAAACAATAAAATTCATTGAAACTCAAATAATTAACTCAGAATATAATCATATATGAAGCCTCTAACTGAAAAAAATGGAAGTCAGCAGAAGACCCACGACCTCCTGACAAAACTGAAAGTAAATGGAATCCTCTAGAAGCAAGGAGGCTCACCATAGCTAACTCGAGCTCCATGTGGTATCAACGAAGCTCCTGTTGATGACCCTGAATACCTGTATTTGCATCATGAAAGGATGTAGGCCAACTGGCTCAGTATGTGGAATGTACGAGCATGTAAGGAGAAATGTAGGGAATAACATAAGCTTGAACTTGATAAAAAGGAAACATACTTACCTCTTTTCAAACTTATTCAACTCAAGAAATACTCAAGGATGCTCAAAACTACTCAAAATTACTCAACTAAGAAGTACTCTAGGATAAGATACTCAACTCAGTAATAAGGTTCTCAACTAAGTGAAACTCAACAATAAGGTACTCGACACAATGAAGAACATATCAACTCAAGATACTTTACTCGGATACTCAATTCGAGATACTCAACTCAATATAAAGAAACAATACACATGTAATATATCGAAAGCTTTTAAATCAGTAGAAAGCACCTCACTTTACTCATATCATAAAGAGATATCGTACTGTGGGAGTTTCTCTAACCGATAACCACCACTATAAGCCTAAGTGATGATACAACGCTTTGCCCATGCTGCCAGAACTGTCCTATACTTTGTCGTCATATAGAATGCCTTAACTAAGTGGATCCACTAGTCTATGCTAAAAAGAACTAAGGAATCATCTCAAAAGTATGATCCTTTCTACCCATAATGGATACATGGTTTATGGAGACTTGAGTTATTATGAACTCACGTCCCCATATCAGTTCTCTATACTACTCCCAAAATATACTCAGCTCATATGTTTTAAAAACAAAACTGTTTCTGTAATTTGAGATAATTACTCAAAAACTAGCTCAAAGGCTCTCTTGGAAATCGATGTTTCCTTTCTTGCTCAAATGTGAAAACACTTTAACTCTTGGGAATACTTAGTTCCGTATAATCTTTGAAGAAAAAGAACTTTACTCTTACTATTTACTCAACTGAAAGCTTAAGTCTTAAAACAAAGTTAAAACGTTTGTAAAAGACTTCTTAAAATATGGTACATGCCAAATTATGGACGTGAACTACTCGATGCAAGGTTTTCAATAACCATAGATAGAACTGAATACTTGGCCTCGAGAACTTCAATGATACTACTCATCTCAAGATAATTCGACTTATAGGGTTCATGCGAAATTATGGGGATGAACAATTCAACTCAGGGACTTTATAGGTAACATGTAATAGTCCCATGATTTAGAAATATAATCTCAAAGGGGATTAGGAACTCAATACTCAAGACTTAGAACTTGAAGATACTACTTTTCTCAAAGGTACTCAACTGATGGAGTTCATGCGGAAGTTATGGGCATGAATGACTCAACTCAAGGGTCAAAATATCAATAAGAAACTCATGTATACGACTCTTCTCATTATCATACTTATTTACTCAAAACATAACTCAAATTGATGATGGATCTCAAAGAATTCACAATTAAACTCAAAGGCTTCCTTGAACTCTTCTCTTAACTCTCTCTTGAATGTGAATTATGAATTCAAGAGTTATGATTCATGATATGAAGGATCTCGTGATGATAAAGTAGACTCATGAATACATTCTCGTCACTCTTATACTCACTTGCTCGAGTCTTGAAACAAGTTACTAGAAGTTGTAGAAGACTCCTCGAAAGACTCAAGGGACTTTCTCAAAAATGTTTGAGAGAACTATCAAGACTTGACTCTCAACTCTACCCTGAATGTGATTTATGAATTCAAGGTTGCGATTTGTGATAGGAAAGATCTCGTGATGTTTAGGAGTGTTTTTAGATAGTTAAACATGAAAAAAATGATCAAGAAATCACTGTTTGGAAGCAAATCCGCGACGTTGAGGCACATTTTAATATTTGGTCACGAAATAACTTTTGAGGTAGAGGGGTCCGTGACCTCTTCACGAGATGAAGAAAAAATTTGTGAAATGGGGAGGCAGGTCTGCGATGTAGACTGGGTTGCCAGATTCACCCGACTTTTTCCTTCTTTTTCTAACCCCAATTCGCCTAAATTCAATTCTTTTACTCAACTTCTCTTTAGATTCAGATACCCAGCACATGTAAACTAGAATCTAACTCAAAACTACTCTATAAACCTACGCAATAATCTCAAAAACATCTCAATCTCTACCCAATTCAAGAACGAAAGCAAATTCAAGAACACATATCAAGAACACCAAACTTTCAACTTTCTAGAACGAATTTAACGTTGAAATTAATATGATTGGTGTGTGGGTGAACAAACCCAACACTATGGAAGCTTACATACCTGAAAGAATCATCTTTTTGAAGAACTTGAAGGAAAATCTTGGAAGAAGAACCCTAGCCTTAGTGTTTCTTGAATTCCTTGAGCATAGAATTTTTTGAGTGGATGAGAGGGTTTGATTTAAGAAAACTGATTTTTCTACTCGTTTAGGGTAATTTAGATGACCCCCTAAGGGTTTTTAGGACCAAAATACCCTTTAAGAAATAAATAAAATGAGCTGGTAGTCGGAATAATTTTTCACCAGGCAGTGAGGTCCGTATTGGCCTCGTAACGCGGAGCCATCGCGGAGCTGCTGCCAGGTTTGCGCTTCGTTAGTAAATCATTCATAATTTTTTACTCAGAGTTTGAAAATTAGCAAACTCGGTGGCGTTCGAAAGAGGACTCGAAGACCTTTCATTATCTATCTTGTAGTCCACCTAACTCACTACGCACTAAGATTTATGGTCGTTTGAAGTTGGCCCAAAACTCAAACATTAAGCATAATTGGAAAATTTTCAGATTTTGCTATTTCCAATTTAGTTCATTTTGGAAATCAAGGTGCTACAGCTAGTGACCTTAACACTCAAGAAATTTAAATTCCTCGGTAAAATCCTACTCACAACGAAGGATGGTTTGAGTCTTAGTTAGAAAAATTTTCTGGGGTGCTACAATATCTCCCCCTTGGGATCATTCGTCCTCGAATGACGACCGGATTGGGTATGGAATGGGGTTAGTCTTACTAAGGTCTGAGTCTAATGGTATGCTCTTACTATATTCAAGCTTAACCCAAATCCTTAGGTTCAAGTTTTAAACCTCGATAGGGAATCTCATCCCAAAATTATTACTCTTTACCACCACGTTGGGCACATATCAAGAACTACCTAATGTTTAACAACACCACATTCAAGCTTAGTAATCTAACAACTCCATCGAATCCTATTAAACAACTCCTTCAGAACCAACTAAGGTCTCTCATTTAATTACTTCCCATCGTAAAACATCACCCTCCTCTTTTATAACCTTTGATGGAATTATCACAACATCATCATCACGATAAGATCATTAACCTTGTCCTTTTAACATCACTTCATTACTAAAAGACCTTCGAAAAAATATCTCCCATATTCTTTGGGGACTCATTACGATCTTATTCTCAAACACTTGGCTTGATTTCTCATCTCGTCATTTTCCCATTAGGTCTAAAGCTAACACTTGAAAGCTATGGACCTATTCCATCATATCTAAACTAGTCTACAATCATCTTACTCTAATACTCGGGAAAACTTATCTCATGGCTACTAAACTCTCCATAAATGGATACTGAGACCTCTTTCTAAGATGTTTCTCTTAACCTCTTCTGATTGCATACCCTCTCAGTACACCTCTTAATGCTCTTGTCACACTTATCACTTAGCACCACTTCACTGCCCTTATTTAAAGGTTAGGGTCTCTCACTTGTACCACTCATATTTATTGCAGCAAATCATATCAATTCCTCACCTACTCTATGTTAAGTCTTCTAGATCAAATCTCAAGACTAACGTCATCACCCTCATGTTGCTATTCTTCTGATCATGACACTCATCTCAAATTCAAGCTTAATGTTTATTACTAAACTTGAATATCAATATGATTGCTCGCCCACCATACTATACCTGATTACTGGATAAGTCCTATAACCTTCTGAACATCATGACCCTCTCAAACAATTCATAAGCCTAGCTTAGATCTATCACTTCTTAAATACTCAGCTCTCTTATTCAACACATGAATTTAGTCTCCTCTAATACGATTGGACAATGACATCAACTCTATTCTGGTTAACAAATATATACTTTATCTCATCTTGACTAGCAACTCTTACTCTACCAATAAGGGAAAACTCCTCATCAATAACTTACTGGGTGCATGACTATAGTAATATAGCTCTTCAAAACACTATCTCCCGTTCTTACATCACTAAACCTCCACATACTTTGCTCTAACTCTGGACTCTTTCACTACTACAGCTCATGATCTTGTAACTCATGCTACCTTTTCGGGTGAAAATCTTACCCAAGCTCTAAACATACTTCTTAAAAAGGATCACCGTTGAAACAAGGCTTAAGGAAAAGAGTACAACTCGCTTTTTAGCTCAAATGCACGATTCATATGAACATGAGTGCATTCATCTGATGAAACTCAACAGTTAACTCACTCATGGGCCCCTCTCCAGACCCTCTGACGTCTCTTGACTTTCTCAAGACTTTTGCTAAAACAACTCATCCACAAAGAACCGACTCTGCCTTTCAACCACCTCTAGTATTATGGGTAGTCGAATGAATTCTAAGAAAAACACAAGTATGAATAAATCTCTAGGACATAGCTCTATTGCACGATTAAGAGTATGAAAGAAGGGAAAGTTTTCTTAAATGCATGTAGTCCCTCGTTTATAGAAGTGGGACCCTCACAACCATAAACAAGACCCTACTGACACGACTTCATAGACACCCTAGGACTGTTGAACTCTATGCTCTAATACCAAGTTTGTCACAACCCGAGCCTACACCCTAGACGCGACCGGCACTCGAGAACCATTGCTAGTCCCCAACCGAACCCTCATCCTGGCTGACTACAAGCGAAAGACTAACTTAAGCATACAAAGCTTCAAACATAATAAAATGCATTGAAACTCAAATAATTAACTCAGAATAAAATCGTATATTCAACTAGCCAAAACTAGGCAACTCAAGTCTTTAAAACATTCAACAAGATAAATGAAACAGACTTCTAAAACTCTACTGTCTATCTATGAATCTACTAACTGACAAAGATGGAATTTAGGACAATACCCACGACCTTCTGACAAAAATGAAAGTAAATGGAATCCTCCGGAAGCAAGGATGCTCAACATAACTAACTCGAACTCCATGTGGTATCAATGAAGCTCCTAACGATGACCCTTAATACATGTATCTGCATCAGGAAAGGATGCAGGCCAAATGGCTCAGTACGTGGAATGTACTAGCATGTAAGGGGAAATCTAAAACATAACATAAGCTTGAAATTGATAAAAAGGAAGCATACTTACCTCTTTCCAAACATACTCAACTCAAGGAATAGTCATGGATACTCAAAACTACTCAGACTTACACAAATAAGAAGTACTCAAGGATAAGATACTCAACTGAGTAATAAGGTTCTCAACTCATTGAAACTCAACAATAAGGTAATAGACACAATGAAGCACAGATCAACTCAAGATACTCAACTCGGATACTCAACTCAAGATACTCAACTCAATAGAAAGCAACAATACACATGCAATATATGAAAAGCTTTTAAAACAATAGAAAGCAACTCAATTTACTCATATAATAAAGCAATATATTGTTGTGGGATTTTCTCTAACGGATAACCACCACTATGACCCTAAGTGTTGATACAATGTCTTGCCCACGCTGCCAGAACTGTCCTATACTTTGCCATCATATAGAATGTCTTAACTAAGTGGATCCACTAGTCTATGCTAAAAAGCACTAAGGAATCATAAAAAAGTATGATCCTTTCTACCCATGATGGCAACATGGTTTATGAAGACTTGAGTTATTATGAACTCGCGTCCCCATATCGTTGCTCAATACTACTCCCAAAATATACTCAGCTCATATGTTTTAAAAACAAAACTATTTCTGTGATTTGAGATAATTACTCAAAAACTAGCTCAAAGACTCTCTTGGAAATTGGTGTTTCCTTTCTTGCTCAAATGTGAAAACACATTTTAACTCTTGGGAACTCTCCCGTATAATCTTTGAAGAAAAAGAACTTTACTCTTACTCTTTACACAACTCAAAGCTAAAGTCTTAAAACAAAGTTAAAACATTTGTAAAAGACTTCTTAAAATATAGTTCATGCCGAATTATGGATGTGAACGACTCAATGCAAGATTTTCATAACCATCGATAGAACTCAATAATTAGAACTCAAGAAATTCAATGATACTAATCATCTCAACACTGTTCGACTTATAGGGTTCATGCAAAATTATGGGCATGAACAGTTCAACTCAAGGACTTCATGGGTAACATGTAATAGTCCCATGATTTAGAAATATAATATTAAAGGGGATTAGGAACTCAATACTAAAGACTTAGAACTTGAAGATACTACTTCTCTCAAAGGTATTCAACTGATAGAGTTCATGCGAAAGTTATGGTCATGAACGACTCGACTCAAGGGTCAAAATATCAATAAGGAACTCATGTAAACGACTCTTCTCATTCTCATACTTACTTACTAAAAATTTAACTCAAATCGATGATGAACCTCAAAGGATTAATAATT
>JAJONQ010050349.1:0-28622 GCA_036250385.1 Solanum microdontum
TATTGTCTTGCAAATTTCCTATGGAAAGCACGTACCCAACAATTTATCTCAACTTGTATTGCTGTCAAACCCCAAGAACTTTCACCCATTGTAACGTCTCAGAAAATGATAGGTTAAACTAGAGCCTAAAAGTGGGGGTTACCCTCTAGAGTTAAGGGAAAGGGTACAAGGAATTTGGGTGAGTGCCATGTCTAGGGGTCCAAGGTTGCCTAAAACATGCCTAGCCACTGCCCACCATGACTACGAGGTTCTTCACAACCCGTTGTGGCCACCACAAGTCGCGGTGCCACCCGTTGTAGGTGAGGCATTAGCTTCACAAAGCTGCCCAAAATAGGGACCCTTCCCACGAGACATTAAATGGCTCGTGAAGGACATCACGGGCCGTGGGATGGTCGTGGTTATGAGTTAGATTTTTAGGGGTTAAGGGGTGGCAATCTAGGCTACTGGCCAAGGGTCAAGGATATCACAAAGGTCTATGAATCCCCACACGGACCGGGAAGTTGTTCGTAAAGGGTTTTCATCGGACTTAGAGTGTAGGGCCGACTTCAAATTGTCGTATATCATAGCTCATAATGAATTAGATTTTCCATTACCTGTAGAATTAAAGGTCTCTAAGTCCTCTTTCAAACTCCACTGAGTTTTCCCAATTCGGATCTCAGAGTAAAAAGTTATCCTTGAAATAATGAAGCAGTGCCAGACTGAAAATTCTTCACGACCCGTTTGACGGGCCGTGGTAATTCAGTCATGCCATTTCGGCAGTTTCCAGCATGTAACTTATTGGGTCTTTTCCCAATTGTTTTAACTCAAGGATATCTCGTTTTGCCCAAGCCTAGGACCCCTATATAAGTCATTTTAAATAGAAAACTCACCCAATTAATTCATTTATTCAAAGACCCAAAATAAAAACCCCAAAACCCTCTACTCTCAATATTTCTTTCTCTAAACTCAAGGAAGAAGAAGAAACCATTGGAGCTAGGGTTTGTAGATTTTCAAGGTTCTTCCCCAAATTTCTTGGAGATTCTTAGTCAAGGTATGGATGCTTTTCATTCTTGGTTAGCTATCACCAAGAAGCCCCTTCAAATTATGTTTTAAAATTCCCCAAATCTTAGTTTTTCAAATCTAGTCATGGGTCTTCTTCCAAAACAAATTCAATTGTTTAATTATGGTTTATTACGATTGATTATGATGATTTATGATTGGATTAATGGAGTATTGATGGATTTTGATGAAAATCTCCCTTGGACCCATGATTTCCCCTTCTTCCCAAATTGTGAACTAGGGTATGACTTGATTGATGATGAAAGCTTGACAATGGATTATCTTTACATTGAATTATGTTTGTCATTGATGATACTACTGATTTTTCATGAGTTTAACATAAATTCCAAAGAATCCATGAGTTTTCCATGCAATGAATGAATTACTTGACTTATGATTATGTCCATGTCTAGTATAGTGAATGTGGATGGGTTGATTTGCATGGTCTATAAATCCTCAAATGCAATATATGAAGGTTATGCATGACTATGATAATGTGTATATTCTTATGAACACTTTGACAGGGAAGTGTCTATGATGAAGATGTTGTTATTGTTGTGTTATTGCCAGGACAACTATACACACACACCCCAACCATAAACATGATTATGGTGTATCTATGGTGTCAATTGAATGTATAATTCTCATATGCACCTTTACACATTATTATGTTGAAATTTATATTTCTATAATGATCCTATTGTGTTTATTGAAAGGTTATTATCATGAAAACACTATGATTGTATGTGAAAGGATTTCTCACATGTATATGATGATTCTAAGGGTGAAAGGTAGTTCTCACTTTATTGAATCAATGAGCTATGCTATGAGTAGTGTTGAATGAAGGGTAAAATACTCCTTCACTTGTGTAAATGCAATTCACACTAACATATATAAATTGGGGAATAATGCTTAGCACCGAGTGGATATGGCAAATAAGGTAGAGACCTTCTCGCTAGTACAATAGGCTGGGTCTTCTACATATGCTCTCATGAGATGGAAACTCTCCCGCTAGTACAATAGGCCGAGTTTCTAGAAGCAATCTCCATATCCCATAACTATGTGACCGCATAGGTCATAGATAGTGGATCCACCTAAAAGCTAAATATGTCAGTTCTACCTTAGGCAAGTAGGACGGCTTCTTTTGGTGTGGGGTTATATGACACCGGATTCCATGTAGCTCACATGGTCTATGTCGGTTAAGGCTATATTCCCACTAATGAACAAGAACATGAACTATGAATACGAAAGTGAGTTATGTGTTATGGTTCCTCAAAAGGGTCTACTTAGTATGAGTGGTATTATGGGATGCCATTCATACATGGCACAACTTAGAGGGTAGTCGTGGTGTGTTCCTCTTATGTCTATGTACTATGAATATGAAATATGTTTATGAATTTCGAATGTGAACATGATTATGAATGTGTGCTATACTTGGGACTTCTTAATGAGCTTTACTTAGTGTGAGTGGGGGCATAGGACTTCACTTATACATTGCACAAGTAGACTTGTAAAGGGGTTATGGTATGGTTTCCTTATGATATGAAGATGTACGAATACATATATGTATACTATGAATATGTTGCATGAACTATGACTAGTGACTCCTTGAGATGATTTACTTAGTATGAGGGGTATTATGGGATGTCACTCATGCATGGCACAAGTAGACTTCTAAAGTAGCCATGCTGTAAATCCATTTTCTTATGAGATCTTATGAGTTAATGCATGCTCCAATTGAGTTAGTGTTATGATTGAATTTCCTTGACATGAACTAGTGATTATGAATGTTTCCTTACTATGTGTATGAACTATGGATGAGACTAATGTATGATACGTATAAGTATCGTGATTCAAAGGTGGTACTTAGTGTACATGGGGTTATGAGGCTTTATCTACACATGGCACAAGTGCAACCTAGGGTTACTTATGTGGTTATTCTATTATGTCTTATGATGATTGATATTTGCATTATGATTATGATTGGAGACTATTCTTGTGGTGATGTTACTATTCTATGTGCTTTGATGAACTATATGTGAGTTCCTTATGACTTGGGATTCTCCAACTCTTTCAAGATGATGTTCAAAAGTTGCATATAGCATGGTTTCAACTAAATATCCCTTTAATGCATGTTTTAAGGATTTTTATGCATGGCTTCCATACCTAGTACTTAATTGTGCTAACCCATATTTTCCATTACTTTACTACAAATGTAGGTTCCGGCAAGTGATTGAGTTCTCTAGTTAAAGGACTTGGAAGGAGTTCTCCAAGACCAAGTGGTATGCCCTCATGATTCGAGGACAAGTGTTTAGAAGTTTCTTGTATTTAATTTGTAATAGATTATGCCTAGTTTTTTTAAGACTTTCGATTGTAAAGGGCCGTGACCCTATCTTTAGATTCCAATGTTTTGGTTAGATGGCCATGTGAGATGGTAGACTTTCACTATGTTTTTAAATGATGTGTTTTTGAAGTGTATGGTTTTTATTAAAAAGTTTCAATTCCATACCCTTTTTCCTTATAACCGAATGTTATGAATGCTATGAGGCTTGTATGAGACTCTTCAGAGTCTTGTACACCGTGCCACGTCTAGCGGGTGCTCTTGGGGCCTGACACCCATACTTGATTTTCTTGTTAATTTTTGTTGTTTTTACTTACTTGTGAAAAAACCCCCATTTCATATTTGACACTTTTGTGTCACCGTCTTTTATTTACTATGTTTTTGTTCGTTAATATCTTTAGCTACGGTTAGTTAGAGCTAAATTTTATTTTTCTATTAATTCGCAAAACCACTCTCTTGGGACGATCCCAACCCTTGTTTGGGTTATTATACTATTGCACGATCGTAGAAACTTGATTTGGAAGTTGTGTCATTGATTACAACAAACATCAAGGCCCAACACACATCACTAAGACAAAATCAATTGCAAATGAGTACAAAATTGCTAAATTAAGATTCAAAGTTGGGAAAACCAACCTTAGATGCTGATTAAACAAGTTGAAATGTTAGGCGGCAAATAAATCAACTACGAACACAAATCCGACGACTAAAATGCAATAAAAATGAAAGAAATATAGATAATATTTTGCAAATGGGAGTTTTGGAAGTTCAAAAGTGAGGGAAAGTGAAGGAGTTTGAAAGTTTAAACATTTGGCATTTAAAAACCGTCCAAGTCTCGCCCATTTGATGACACTAGTCTTGCTTGCCAAACTACACGCCGAGTGGGAACTTACCTCGCCAAATTTTACACGACCTCTAGTTAATGTGGGGGTCCAAACGGCGGACTAGGTCGTGATGGCCGACCTGGTCGGTGATTCACCAAGTTGCTCTTGGGCTCACCGAGTTTTACAAACTCCAATATAAAAGTTTCTTTAGTCCAACGGCGGTCTAGGTTGGGCTCGCCGACTAGACTCCTAGCTCGCCAACCTGCCCTTTTCAAACACATTCAACACTTTGACCTGCACAATCAACACACCATTATTTCAAACTCAAAAAGGTGTAAAATAAAACTTGGATTGCCTCCCAAACAGTGCCTTAGTTAATGTCACGGCACAACGGAAGTCCCCACTTAAATTCCATTAGTGGGGTTTGACTCATCTTCATAAGGCAAGCCCTCTTCTGGCTCTGGGTAGAAAGAGACATCACATGGTCCATTTGGGACCCTAGTAGTTGAATTAGCATGGAATGAGAGGTTGTCATCTGGTTCAGCATCAATACATTCTCTCTTAACTCCCCCAACACTCTGTCGTGCTCTTCGACTTTGTGTTAAATGAGTAAGTGGAACTCTTGAATTTGCCCACCCTCCTACTTCTTCATCTTTTGATGCTCGTGAGGGGGGATGTACTTGTCCTTCCTTTTTGACATTACCTCAAATTCCATGACTTTATTGGCCAAGACATCCAGCAGAGTCAACAATGTGGCCAATTTTTGGTCTTTTTTGTCTCCTTATATTCGTGGCCACACAATCAAGGAGTTTGGCTGCATTCTCATAGGAATGTCACATCAAGCAGCCCGAAGAGAGTTGGTCAGCCATTATTCTATTTTCAAGGCTAAGACCCTGGTAGAAACATTGCAGAAGTATCTTATATGGAATCTCATGAGTTGGGCACTGCTGCAATAGGGTCTTAAACCTTTGCCACAACTCATAAATTCCTTCACCCTCCAATTGCTCGAAATTTAGGATGTTATCCCTAAAAATCATCAATCTGAAAGGAGGGTGATCCATTGGGTAACTATTGCTACTAGATATGCTCTAGTTCTCTGCCCAAACAGCAACACAGAAACCAAAACTAAAAATAAGTAACTACAACTATAACTAACAAGAACAAGATTCAACTAAACTGAAAATTCTCAAATATAACTGCTCCCTGGCAGCGGTGCCTTTTTGATTTCACGTATCAGGACACTTCATCCAAATCTAAGTGTCAACGATCGTTAGTTAGTAATATAACCCAACTAAGTGAGTTGGGGTCCAATCCCACAGGGAATGGTACATGCTTGAGAATCAAAAGCCAAGTACGAATATGTTCAAGTCAATCATAGGTAAAGACATTTACGAATAAAAGCATACTTCAAATTAGAGGTGACACAAGTGTCATATAACATGGGGGGTTTGATTTTAACTATCAACTACAACAAACAATAATATGAAAATAACGATATTGAGTCGGGTTGTTGGAATGTGATTGGATTATAGTCTATGGTAGACAAATGGGTAATTGCAACTAATAGTAAATAGTTGTAAAACAGTGAATAAGCTAGACTTTAGTGGGGATAAACTTTCTCTCAAACAATTTACCCCAAATAGAGTTGGTTTCTCTCGAACACCAACAAGCAGCAATTAAGAACAGCTTACGCGTTAATCTATTCACTCTTTCGAGCTGAATCTGTGGAAAAGGATTTAGGATTCAATCTCTCAAGCTGAACCCATGAAAACCCAGTACCCACAGACCATCAAATGAGTAATCTGGGTTTTAAAACCTCTCTCTCGAGCAACCCAAATACACGAAGGTAGAATTGCATTTGAAACTATAACCCTTTAAATTAAACCACAATTACTGATTGAAATCACTTTTAAACAACATTTAAACTATCAATTAACCATACCCATAAGCTAAATTAACCCATAATCACACCACAAGAATTGGGGTTTTAGCTAGACATCATAAAAAAATAAAAATCATTACCAAATTGTGTTTCCATCAACAAGGTAAGTTTAATTTCATCTTTACAAAGGTCCAAGTTGAAGAATCTCAAAGACCCACTTCCAATTTCTCAAAAATGGAAAACTTCAATTCTTCGAAGCTAAGGAAATGTTTTGACTCAACACTCTCAGTTCAAAAACTCAAAAACTAATTTCTATAAAAGATAGCTGATTTTTTAAACATAATGTTTGAAAATATATTTATAGTCACCAAAAATATGTTGCGAAGGACCATTAGGAGCATAAAGTCGTGACCGCCGACCCCTTCAGCAATTCGCCTTTTGGTCAATTGCATCGCCTTCCTACTTTGGCCTTCAACATCCTCAAGTTCTGTAACTTTGGGTGATCTAACACTGCATCGCGGAACCGTTTGGCGACACGCAGATTGCTCCATTCTATTGACGACTTGATTTTGTCCTTCAGGGCATGACACACTTGAACTTTAGGGGAGATCATAGCCATTCGGCGACTCGCCCAATGAGTTAGGTGATCAATAGGCCTTTTTGCTTCGTTCTTTCAGCTGCCTTGTTCCTTTTTGCTCATTAGTGTCCAAGTTTTTTCCCCAATCCAAATACTTGGAAATCAAGGATTTATATCAGTCATTGGCACTAAATAAGTTTTTGAGAACACTAAATCTATTAAAATAAATCCCTAAATGAGTCCAAATCATGGACTCATCATCTACGCTAAAAAGCACAAAGGAATCATCTAAAAAGTATGATCTTTTCTACCGATTAAGGCTACATGGATTATGGAGACATGAGTTATTATGAATCGCGTCCCCATATCGGTGCTCAATACTAATCCCAAAATATACTCAGCTCATATGTTTTTAAAACAAAACTATTTCTTCGGTTTGAGATAATTACTCAGAACTTAGCTGAAAAGCTCTCTTGGAAATTGATGTTTCCTTTCTTGCTCAAATGTAAAAACATTATAACTCTTGGGAATACTTAGTTCCCGTATAATCTTTGAAGAAATGAACTTTACTCTTACTCTTTACTCAATTCAAATCTTAAGTCTTAAAATAAAGTTAAAACGTTTGTAAAGACTTCTTAAAATATGGTTCATGCCGAATTATGGTTGTGAACGACTCAATGCATGGTTTTCAATAACCATAAATAGAACTCAATACATGGAACTCAAGAAATTCAATTATACTACTCATCTCAAGAATGTTCAACTAAAAGTATTCATGTGAAATTATGAGCATGAACTACTCAACTCAAGGACTCAATGATACTTCTCATCTCAAGACTGTTCGACTTATAGGTTTCATGTGGAATATGGGCATGAACAATTAAACTCAAGGACTTCATGGGTAACATATAATAGACCCATGATTAGAAATATAATATCAAAGGGGTTTAGGGACTCAAAACTCAAGACTTAGAACTTGAAGATACTACTCCTCTCAATGATACTCATTTTTTGGAGTCCATGCGGAATTTATGGGCATGAACGAGTCAACTCGAAGGTCTCCATAACTACCTGAAAGTCATGTATACGACTCTTGTCAGTCTCTTACATACTTCGTTAAAACTTAGTTAAAATCAAGGATGGATCTCAAAGGATTCACAATTGAACTCAAAGGCTTTCTTGAACTCTACTCTTAACTCTCTCTTGAATGTGAATTATGAATTCAAGAGTTTTGATTCATGATATGAAAAATCTCATGAAGATAAGGTAGACTCATGAATACATTCTTTTCATCCTCATACTCACTTGCTTGAGTCTTGAAACAAGTTACTAGAATTTGTGAAAGGGTCCTCAAAAGGACTCAAATGGACTTTCTTAGAATGTTCGTAAGAATTCTCAAAACTTAACTCTTACCTCTACCTTGAATTTTAATTATGAATTCAAGGTTATGATCATGTTATGAATGATTTCTACATTTTTAGAAGTATCTTAGAGTAGTTAGAATTGAAAAGGAGTGAAGGCACCCTTCGAAAGAACTCAAATGGAGCAACCGATTGCAAAATGGATGGGGCATGCGACCCTGGCACTCTGAGTAGAACGGGGCACCAGCCCCTAAACTTCAGAACCTTATTTGGGGCGCACTGGCTGGCGGGACACGCCAAGCCCCAACCAAGAAAACCTGACAATTGTTTTCACTCATTTTCTCACCCTAACTCGCCTAAAATCGAACGGTTTCTTCCGCAATAACTTTGATTCAATTACTCAACATAACTACCCTCTAATCTACTCAATACAACCCTTAAAACAATCACTTTAATCTGAAGAAAACAACAAAATCCCAACAAACCAAGATTTAGAATGCACTTCAAGAACACCTATCAAGAACTCTAATCTTTCAACTTGAAGAATGGAATTGCGCTGAAAATTACATGATTGGCATATAGGTTTACAAACCCAACACTATGGTAGCTTAACATACCTCGTAGGGATTAAACCCATGGCTAAAATTTGCAACAACACACAAGAATCTTGACGAACGGTTGATCCTTTCCTCTTTTCTCCTCTTATCTCTTATTTTCTCTTCTTGAATTGTCAACTAAAACCCTAGGTGTATATTAAGATTATAAAACAGAACCTAATTGGATTAAACCCCTAAAACATTACTAAAAATGAAATAAATCTGATTGGGTAAGGAAAAGACCAAATAACCCCTTACTAATTTTGGGTAACTTTCCTTAACTGGACAACCTTACTTCAAAAGGGCATCTCTCACTCATCCGACCTGAAAACTTAGCCAACTCGGTGGCGTTGAAAAGATAATTCAAAGAGATTTCATTGGGTTCCTTGTAGACTACCTATCTTAACATGTACTGGAAATTATAGTCGTCTGAAGTTTACCCAAAACATAAAGGAACTTAGGAATGACTTGAATGAATTCTCTTTAATTCTTCTTGGAACTCAAGGTGCTACATCTAGTGACCTTAACACTCAACAAATTTTAATTTTCTCGATAAAATCCTACTCACACTGAAGGATGGTTTGACTCTCAGTTCTAAAAAATTTCTGGGGTGTTACAATATCTCCCCCTTGGGATCATTCATCTTCGAATGACGACTAGATTGGGTATGTAACGGGATTACTCTTACTAGGTTTGAGTCTAATGGTATGCTCTTACTATATTTAAGCTTAACCAAAATCCTTAGGTTACGGTTCTATACCTCTCTATATAGGGAATCTCATCCAAAGACTATTACTCTTTATCACCACATTGGTCTTAATATCAAGACCCACCTAATGTTTAACAACACCACATTCAATCTTAGTACTCTAACAACCCTATGGACTCCTACTAATCAGCTCCTTAAGAAATTCTCAAGATGTGACTTGATTTCTCATCTTATCATCTCTCCCTTATGTCTAAAGTTAACACATGAAATCCATGGACCTATTCCACATTGACAACTCAATTATTCTATCTAGGTACACACGGAAAATTATCACTTAATTGGAACCTCATTTAGTAACATACCGTCTTGGTACACTTCGTAATGCTCTTGTTACTTTTGTGACTTAGCTACACTTCATTGCCCTTATCTAAAGGTTAGGGTCTCTCACTTGTACAACTCACATTCATTGCAGCAAACATCTCAATTACTCACCTATTCTATGTCAAGTCTACAAGATCAAATATCAAGACTAATATCATAACCCTCATGTTGCCATTCTTTTGATCATGACACTCATCTGAAATTCAAGCTTGATGTTTTTTACTAAACCCAAATATCAATATGATTTCTTGGCTACCATACTATACCTCATTACTTGATCCATTCTATAACCTTTTGAACATCATGACACTCTCAAACAAATAATAAGCCTAGCTTAGATCTATCACTTCATAAATATTGTACTCTCTTATTCAACACATGAATTTAGTCTCCTAATACGATGTCACATCTACACCAACTCTATTCTTTTTAACAAATATATACTATATCTCATCTTGACAAGAAACTCTTACTCTACCCATAAAGGAAAACACCTAATCAATAACTTACTGGGTGCATGACTATAATAACATAGTCTGCCTCATCACTATCTCTCTTTCAAATATTAGCATACCTCTGCATACTTTCCTCTATATCTGGGCTCTTTCACTACTACTGCTCATTATCTCGTAACTTAGGCTACCTCTTTGGGTGAAAATACTACCCAAGCTCTAAACATGCTTCTTCATAAGGATCTCAGCTTAAACAAGGATTAGGGAAAAGAATACAACTAACTTTTATCTCAAACACACAATTCATATAATTATGGGTGCATTCCTCTGAAACTGAACACTTAACTCACTCCTGGGCTCCTCTCAGGACCTTCGGAGTTTCATGACTTCCTCAATACTTTTGCTAAGAATAACCATCCATAAGGATCTATTGCACGATTAAGAGTATGAAAGAAGGGAATGTTTTCCTAAATGTCTATAGTCCCCCATTTATAGAAGAGGGGCCCTCACTACCATAAATAAGATCCTACTTGACACGGCTTCATAAATACCCTAGGAAACTAGAACTCGCTGCTGTGACACCAACTTTGTCACGACTGGAGTCTACACCCTGGATGTGGACGACACTCAAGAACCATTTTTGGTCCCCAAGTGAACCCTCATCCTGGCTAACTACAAGTGGAAGACTAACTCAAGCACACAAAAGCTTAAAAACATAATAAAATTAATTGAACTGAATTACAAATCTTTAACTCAAATGAATAAACTCTAAATAAAAATAGAATATTCTACTAGCCAATAATAGCCAACTCAAGTCTTTAATACATTTAATAAGATAAATGAAACAGACTTCTCAAACTCTACTTTCTATCTATGAAGCCCCTAAATGACAAGGATGGAAGTCAGGACAAAACTCACGACATCCTCACAAAACTAAAAAGTAAATGAAATCATCTAGAAGCAAGGAGTATCACCATAGCTAACTCGAACTCCATGTGGTACCAACGAAGCTCCTGTTGATGATCCCGAATATCTGAATCTGCATCATGAAAGGATGTAGGACAAATGGCTCAGTAGAGGGAATGTACGAGCATGTAAGGTGAATTCTAAAGCATAAACATCAACTTGAACTTGATAAAAAGGTAACATACTTACCTCTTCTCAACTCAATCAACTCAACTAAAAGAAACATGGTTCAACTCAAATCAAGGATTACTCAAGGGTACTCAAAACTACTCAAATATACACAACTCAAAAGTACTCAAGGACAAGATCCTCAACTCAGCAAGAAGGTTCTCTATATACTCAACTCGAAGGTGATGAGTCCACGATTTAGACTCATTTAGGGCTTTATTTTCATAGATTTAGTGTCCTAAAATGCTTATTTTGTGCCAATAACTTATGTAAAATCCTTGATTTCCATTCATTTGGATTTAGGAATAAAGCATGGACACTAATGTGCAAAAAGGAACAAAGCGAGCTAAAGAAATGATGAAATGAAGGCCTGGTGATTGCCAATGTCACTCGGCTAATCGCTAAGTTACCACTCTACCTACTAAAGTTACACAAGGTTGGAGCTGAACTGGAAATAAGTTTGGCGAGGAGCAGTTCCACTGGGCCTGTCGCCGATCGCTTCGACGAGTGATGACCAGGTCGCCAAAAGTGCTGATGGAGATCCAAACAAGTGCTGATGGGCGAGATAAAAGGAAAAAGGGTGACTCATGGAATCATCCGGCGAACCTGATCTGGATCGCATAAAATTATAGTAGCTGGACCAAGAAGAAGTGAAAAATGAAGGCGAGAAAAAGGACAATCGGTGAGTCGCTGAACTGTCGGTGAAGCCCGACTTACCTCGCTGAATGGTCTAAAATAGTCACACATTAGACTTGTTTAAATTGTTTTTTGCTAGACAGAAAAAGCATTAAAAAACGTAAGAAACAAAAGATTTAGTGAAAGAACATAGCTAGAGGCTGTTTCCTAGTGATTATAAGAAGACTTTCTTGGAAATTTTGTAATAGAGGAGATTTTTAGATTATTTTAACTTTCAATTTTCATTTGTACTCAGCTATGGAAGACGTGATTGATGTTGATGTCCCTCTTTTTAATATGACTAGCTTTAACCTTCTTTTTGGGGTTTTGACTATGTGACAAGTTGTTGAGTTTTACTAAGTGGGTGTCATTGATTTGCAAATAATGGTGTTAATTTGAAGTTGGTCTGATTTGCTGTTGCGTTTTGAGGTCGTCTTGCATGATTAGTGTATCAAGTTCAGTGTTTTGTGCTTGCTCGAGAGAGAAGTCCATAATCAAAGTTGCAAGCTAAACATACTTAGTAGTGGGTATCCATGATTTAGCATGAGAGAGTGAAACATGGAATCTATCCTTTATATCTAGCTTGAGAGAGAGAGTGGATTTTATGAGGACAAGGGTTAGGCATCTTCCGCTAGTGTTGAAGTTTTAAGAGAATTCAATAAAAATTAGGTAATTGTTCGTGAGAAAATTTCTTTACATATAGTCCTACCTACCCACGACATCTTATCCCATTGTGAGCATCAATGTTCATCCACTAAGCTGAATTTAATAATTGTTTGGTCAATTCCCCAAGTGTTACCTCACTATTTGATAGTTTCGTGTTAAGTGTTAAATTGAATTGATAAATATAACCTGAAATTTGAAGTTTAAACCAAAAAGGTGCAGTAAGTGTTTATTTGAAGAGTTGGTTGTCATGCCTCTATAATTGAATTCTCACGAAAAACTACTCTCTATGGGATCGACCCCAACTCATTTAGTTGGGTTATATTACTTACATACGATCGTTGACACTTAGAATTGGATGAAGTGTCCTGATATGTGAAATTAAAATGGCGCCGCTGCTGGGGGAGTAACACTACTTAGAATTCTTTGATTAGAGATTTGATTTGTGAATTTGTTGGCTTAGACTGCATTGTGTAGTGTTGGTTGGGCTACATCGAAGTAACAATGAGTGAAGAAGAGGTGAATGGTAGTCAAGCAGGTCATCAGGACGGCATCGATGATATCAATAGTGTTTATAACACATCTCATGCAGGTGAAATAGGTGCAATTTGCATACTACAAGCTGATGGAAATGCAATATTTGAAAGCTCTAGCCCAACTATTCACCTCCTCCAAATGAGGGGACTATATGGAGAGCTAGAGCACGAAATTTTGCATGATCAAATAAGAAATTTTACAGAGGTGTGCAACCCATTTTCATTCAAGAATGTATCACAAGAGTCAATTCGGCTCCGGTTATTTCCACTATCCTTAACGGGGGAGGGTAGCAAGTGGTTAGCCGAGATAGCAAACAATTCCATCACATAATGGGAGGAGCTAATTCTAGCATTCAATACAAGGTTCTTTCCTTCATCATGGATGATGAAACTTAGAGACGATATTCAAGGTTTCAAGAGATGGGAGGGGAAACCCATCCATTAAACGTGGGTGAGGTTTAAGAAATTCTTACTTAAATACCTAACTCATGCGCTACCAAAAGATTTGCTACTCCAATATTTTTACCGGAGTTTTGATTCGGTTGATAAAGGAGTGGCTGATCAATTGGTACGAGGAGGAATAATGGTACAATCATTTGAGGTGGCTTCATTTCTTCTTGACGACATGACGAAAATAAATCAAGCTTGGTACACTCATGAGGATCAAGTCTCTCCTTTTTGTTTTAAAATGACGCAAAAACAACTTCATAAGGAAAGAGAAAGGGATGCAAACATCAAGAAAATGTTGACCTAGATGGAGCTTTTACAAGAACATATGATGAAGAATTCGGAAAAACCAAAGGGGGTAAGTGGAGTATTTAGAGTTGAGGAGGGTTCTTCCTCAGTTTATTCAAAGCTGGGGGAGAATCAAGGTTGGAACTGCAAGAGAAACGAGGAGGATTTCCACCCACTCTATTTGCAGCGAGGTGGGAATCAAGGTTGGAACTATCACAAGGGGGAAGAGCAAAGGAGATACTATCAAAATTGGGCTGAGCAAAGTGATTATTGGAGAAAGGAAGATAACCATGAAGAGAACCACACTCACACGAGTGAGAGCCCAAGATCGAAAGAGAGTGCAAGTAGTCCTCGGGTGAGTGATTTGTTGTCACGCACACTTGATAAAGTTGAAGGTTCAGATGATTTGTTGATGGGGATGAAAGACAAATTTTCATTATTAAACAGTAAAATGAACTCTCATGCCAGCCATCAAGATAATTGAAGGTCAGTTGAGTTTACTTTCAGCACAATTGAAACCAAAGATGACAATGGAAGATGACGATAGAGGGCTGACTATGGTTACTCGTAGTGGAACGGTAGCAATAGGTAATATGACGGGCAATGAAGAAGCTCAAACGCATGAAGAAGATAAAGGCATGTAGAAAGAAGTGACACATATTCATCAAAGCAATGCCAAAGAACCACAGAGAGAAATGGAGCAACATACTACAATCGCAAAAGTAATGCAACCTTTACCCAAAATATCTCCCCCATTTTCCCAGCATCGAAAGAAGAAGAATGATGATAAGAAATTCAAGAAGTTCTTATCGTTGTTCAAGACATTATCAATTAATCTCCCATTTGTGGAAGCATTGTTCGAAATGTCGGATCATACCAAGTTTATGAAGGAGTTAGTCAATAAGAAAAGGAACTTGGATTTTGAGACAATTGAAGTTTCTCATAGTTGTAGTGCAATCAGGACTAAGGAGCTGATCAAAAAGAGAGAAGATCCCAGAGTGTTTACCATTCCTTGTACTATTGGCATGCTCCAATTTGCTGAAGCCCTATGTGATTTGGGAGCAAGCATCAACCTAATGCCATATGCGATCTATAAACAACTTGGGTTGGGGGAACCGAAAGCCACAACAATGAGACTCTTGATGGCTGACCGATTAATTAAACATCCCATGGGGATACTATATGACATCTTTGTAAAAGTTGACCGATTCATTTTTCTGGCTGATTTTGTCATTCTTGATTGTGAAATAGATGCTGAAATTCCCATCATTTTGGGATTGCCATTCTTGGAAACCGGGAGAGCATTGGTGGATGTTGAGAGCAGAGAATTGAAGTATCAGGTGAATGAAGATGAGGCGACCTTCAATGTTTGTAAGTCAATGAAACACCCAAGTTATATTCACGTGGTCTCCACTGTTGATGTTATTGACGACGCGGTGGCTAGTGTGAGCCATTTGATGTGTATGAGTGAACCATTTGAAGGTGTGATTGCGAACTATGATGAATTCTAAATTCAACACAATGAAGAGGTTTTAACTACTCTTTCAGGTTTTGGGGGGTATACAAAGACTCAACTGATGTTGGAAATTGATCTAAAGAATCGAGAGTGTCCTCCCGCAAAGCCATCAACAGAAGAACCACCAAATTTGGAGTTGAAAGTACTTCCCTCCCATCTCTAATATGCCTTCTTGGGGGTAAATAGCACATTATCGGTAATAATTGCAGCTGACTTGCTTGAATGGCAGATAAAATTGCTCCTTGAGATGTTGAGAAGGCATATCAAAGCTATAGGTTGGACGATCGCTGACATAGTAGGCATTCCTCCCAGTATTTGCACTCACAAAATTCAGCTTGATAGTGAGTGTAAATCTAGCGTTGAACATCAGCGGAGATTGAACTTTCCGATGCAAGAGGTACTGAAAAAGGAGATGATAAAGTGGTTACACGCAGTCGTGATTTACCCTATTGTGGATAGCAAATGGGTAATCTCGGTATAATGTGTACTGAAAAAGGGAGGTATCCCAATGGTTCCAAATGAAAAGGGGGGAGCTTGTATCTATGAGACCGGTGACCGGATTGAGAGTATTCATGGATTACCAAAAGTTAAATTCGTGGACTGAAAAAGATCATTTCCCATGCCTTTCATGTATCAAATGCTTGATCGACTCTTAGAGAGAGATTGGTATTGCTTTTTGTATGGGTATTACGGTTACAACCAAATCTTCATTGCTCAGAAAGACCAAGAGAAAACCACCTTCACATGCCCTTATGGGACTTTTGCATTTAAAAGGAAGCCAATCGGGTTATGAAATGCTCCGGCAACATTCCTACGTTGCATGCTATCTATCTTGGCTGACATGTTGGAGGATTCAATGGAGGTATTTGTGGATGACTTTTTGGTTGTGGGTGACACCTTAGAGGCGTGTTTAGACCACTTAGGACAAGTTCTCCAAAGATGTGTAGCAACAAACTTGGTCCTTAATTCGGAAAAAATGTCATTTCATGGTTAAATAAGGTATAGTACTAGGTCACAAAGTGTCATAGGAGGGGTTGGAGATTGATAAGGTCAAGATTGAAGTGATTGAGATATTGCCACCACCAATTTCGGTAAAGGGGGTTCGTATTTTCTTAGGGCATGCCAGTTTTAACCGGAGGTTCATCAAAGACTTCTCAAAGATTGCACATCCTCTATGCAAACTCATAGATAAAGAAGTGAAATTCAAATTTGATGATGCTTGTATGGTGGCTTTCAGGTGTTTGAAGGAGAAATTGGTATCCACCCCGTTATCATTTCTCCTGATTGGCAAGAATCTTTTGAGCTAATGTGTGATGCAAGTGGAACGGCATTGGGTGTGGTGCTGGCGAAATAATGTAACAAACTATTTCACCAAATTTACTACGCGAGTCGTCTGCACTTTTGAGAAATTTCGGGTATACTTGCTAGGTACTAAAGTCATTGCTCACATTGATCACGCTACGCTACGTTACCTAATGGCAAAGAAAGATGTCAGGCCAAGATTGATAAGGTGGGTACTACTATTGCAAGAATTCGACTTTGAGGTCAAAGATAGGAGAGGTTGTAAAAATGAGGTGGCTGACGACTTATCGAGATTAGAAGTCAAGGAGAATGACGAGCTTGAGATTGACATAAATGATTCTTTTCCCGATGAACTAGTGTGCGAGGTAAATCACAAACAACCTCCTTGGTATGCTGATTTTGCCAATTACGTAGTGTGTGGATTAATGTCGGATGAACTGAACTTCTACCAATAAAAGAGGTTCATGTTCGATGTTAGAAAGTACTTTTGGGATGAACCATATTTATTCTGAGAGTGTGCAAGCAATATCATTAGAAGGTGTGTTTCGGAAGAAGAAGCCATAGAAATTCTCCATGCTTGTGATGTTTCACCGGTTGGGGGTCATCATAGTGTTACACGTACAACTTCTAAAGTTCTCCGAAGTGGCTACTACTGTCCATCCCTATAAAAAGATGTGCATGAATTTGTTAAGAAGTGCATTAAGTGTCAAAAGCAAGGTGCAATGTCCAAAAGGCACCAGTTACCCCTTACCCCCATTTTAGAAGTTGAGCTATTTGATGTTTGATCAATAGATTTCATGGGTCCATTTTTTAGTTCATTTGGTAATAAGTATATGTTGGTGGTTGTAGATTATGTTTCTAAATAGGTGGAAGTTGTTGCACTTCCGAACAATGAAGGGAATAGTGTGGTTCAATTCCTCAAACACTACATCTTTGCCAGATTTGGTACTCCTCGAGCTATCATTAGTGATGGTGGATCCCACTTTTGCAATAAGTGGTTCTCAGCCGCATTGAGTAAGTATGCAGTGAAACACACAATCAACTATGTATCATCCCCAAACAAGTAGCCAATTTGAAGTGTCAAATCAGGAGATCAAGAAAGCCAAGGCAGTGAATGCTAATAGGACTGATTGGTCTCGAAAGTTTGATGACGCATTATGGGCATATCATACCGCATACAATACACCAATCGGTATGTCTCTGTATCATCTAGTTTTTGGTAAGTCTTACCATCTACTTGTTGAATTGGAACACAGAGCATTGTGGGCATTGAAGGCTCTAAATCTGGACTGGAGAAAGGCTTCAAAAGAGAGAATAGAGCAGTCAAATTAGTTGGACGAATTCAGGTTCAAAGCTTATGAAAGCTCAGCCATTTACAAGAAAAGATAAAGAAATGGTATGGTGCTAAAATCCTTAGGAGGGAGTTCAGAGTGAGAGATTGGGTGTTACTATACAACTCTCGACTTCGACTATTTCCAGGAAACCTCAAGTCCAAATGGTCAGGACCATTTTGAGTGACACAGGTGTTCAAAAATGGTGCCATCGAAGTTGAGGGTCAAGAAGGACCGACATTTAAGGTGAATGGGCAACGTTTGAAGTTATGATTTGGTCAGTGCCAAGAGATCTCTCTGATTGAGGTGGTGTACATGAAGGATGCTTGAGATCATTTCTACGTCATTCCACGACGTTAAATAAGGCACTTCTAGGGAGGCAACCCAAGCATTAGTGTTTTAAATATTGTGTGTTGATTTTGTAAGTGAAGGATATTGTGCGAGAAAAAGATTCTATCGGTGATTCGCCGAAGCCATTCGGCGGGTACGACTTAGCCCACCATATGGATCGCAAAGAAGAGGCTGAGATTTTTGAATATTCAGCAAGAATCCTGTATCAGTCGGTGAATCGCTAATGTGCTTAGGCGACCCAATTTTTCTCACCCTTTCTACTTCAGTGCTGGTAGCGTAACTCAGTGATTGTTCGACAATGTTCCAAGTCCATTATGCAATTCGCGGACCTGTTCGGTGACCTTTTGCATCTCTACCGATTTGCCCATTCTGAGAGTGTCATACAATGGAAGTAAGGGCAAGATGCCGCTCCTTAGGTGCATCATCGAATCATTTTGCGACTGGTTCATTATCTCACTGACTGGGCGCTTAGTGAAGATTCCTTGTCACCCTTCTCTGCATTTTACATACTAGATTTACTTGTTTTCTTTTATTATTTTATTTTTGTTTTTGTTTTATTTATGGTAGTGCCCATTCTCTAATTACAGTTGGGTCAATGTTGAATGCTTTCGGTGGGGGTGTCACTTGGTCTGTGAATTTCTCTATGTACTTGGACCCTCTGGATTGCGTTTAATTGTAGTTGTTCTCTTGAAAATTTGAGTCTTGATCAATACCGATGACTTAAATAGTGCTCATAATCAAACAAAAATTAATGTACGAATGAGGACAAATGAAGTTGCATATGTAATATGTGAACTTTTTGAATCTCGTTGGGGCTAGCCAATTATCAAATTGATTCTCTTGTGATGAACATTGCACACTAGCGAAAGTGTGGAGTCTTGTTTGACATTGGTCCCAATGGCTTGTGTGATGAGCTTACCGTGAAACATGTGTGATGACACCTACAATTTGCCCCGTTGGTCCAGTTTACTAAGTTATGCAAACTGTTGAGATGATCTTAGGCAACTATTGAAGAGTGAAACAATTTGACATTATACCTCTTTTGTGGCCTACCTGGTGAATGTGTGAACTTCTCTTGAACACCCTTTTGAGCCTTACCCTTTTTCTTGGAAGAAACTTGATGCAAATTGTGACCTTTCTTTGTCCCTTCACCCTTAATCCTCATGATTTGTGGTTTCTTTGAATAGCCAACTTATACCAAAACACTAAGTTGGGCTATGGTAAAAAGAGAAGGTAAATCAAGAAGTGCAAAGATGTCCCTCTTTATCTATGATTTTGAGAAAGATGAAACCCCTCCATACAAAAAAAAGAGAAAAAGTAGAGAAGAATGAAAAGAAAAAGAATGAAAAAGTTGTGGAATAAAGTAGTGAAAATGCAAAAAGAAATAGGGTGTCAAACAGTCCATGAAAAGTGAATAATAGGGTGACTTTTGAGCATAAGTGAAAAAAATATGAAGAAAAGGGAAAAAAGAATTGTTCATACCATATTTCGTGAGTATTACAACCATTGATCCTAAATGAACATACCTTTGCACTCAACCCTGTTATAAGCCTTGAAAAGACCTTTCGATCTTCAGTGAGATGAAACAATTGTTGGTTGGAAAATAAAGGCAAACCTATGGGTGAAATCATGCATTGTGTTCATCATTGTGAGTGTGAATGATGATTTTGATTTCGAAACTATAAATTGTTGAACCATTGCGTGTGAATATAGAATCATTTATTGCGTGAGAGCATTTGAGTACCTTTGTTGAGCTTGAACTTCCATTTGAAGCAAGTATTGTGAACTTGAGAATCTCTGATAATGGTAAGTCACAGCTTGAATCTTGGAGTGCACAATTGATCCATGCACGAGTAAGTTGAGTCTTTTTATGTGCATTCATGATTGAGTCTTGTGTAGCACTGTTTGAGACATCCCTTTTGAACTGCCGAACTTGAATTTTGGTTGATGACAAGCAAAAGTTAAAGTTGGTGGTGTTGATGAGTCCATGATTTGGAGTCATTTAGGGCTTTATTTGGATATATTTAGTGTCCTCAAATGCTTATTTTGTGCGAAAAACTTATGTAAAATCCTTGATTTCCAGGTATTTGGATTTAGTAACAAAGCATGGAGACTAATGTGTAAAAATGAACGAAGCGAGCTAAAGAAATGAAGAAATGAAGGCCTGGTGATCGCCAATGTCACTCGGTGAATCGCCAAGTTGCCACTCTACTTCCTAACGTTACAGAATGTTGGAGCTAAACTGGGGGTAACTTTGGTGAGCAGTAGTTTCACTCGATGTGTCGCCGATTGCTTAGAAGAGGGATGACGAAGGTCACCAAAAGTGCTAATAGAAATCCAAACAATTGCTGATGGGCGAGATAAAGGGAGACTCGCAGAATCATCCGATGATCCTGATCCGGATCGCCTTAAATTACACTAGCAGGACCAAGAAGATGTGAAAAATGAATGCGAGAGGAAGGACAGTCGGCGAGTCACCGAACTGTCGGGGAAGCCCAACTTACCTCGCCAAATGGTCTTAAACAGTCACACATCAGACTTGTTTGAATTGATTTTTGCTAAGGAGAGTAAGCATCCAGAAACTTAAGGAACAAAAGATTGAGCAAAAGAACACTGTTAGAGGAGGTTTCCTAGTGATTTTAGGAAGACTTTGTTGGAAATTTTGTAATAGAGGAGACTTTTAGTTGATTTGAACTGTCAATTTTCATTTTTACCCAACTATGGAAAACATGATGGATGTTGATGTCCCTTTATTTAATATGACTGGCTAAAACCCTTTTTTTGGGGTTTTGACTATGTGACCAATTGTTGAGTTTTACTAAGTGGGTGTCATTGATTTGCAAATAATGGTGTTAATTTGAAGTGGGTCTGATTTGCTGCTGCATTTTGAGGTCGTCTTACATGATTAGTGTATCAAGTTCAGTGTTTTGTGCTTGCTCTAGAGATAAATGAACAATCAAAGTCACAAGTTCAGCATCCTTAGTAGTGGGTATCCATGATTTTAGCTTGAGAGAGTGAAACATGAAATCTATCCTTTTTATCTAGCTTGAGAGAGTGGATTTGATGAGGACGAGGGTTGGGCATCTTCCGTCTAGTGTTGAAGTTCGAGAAAATTCAATAAAAATAAAGTAAGTGTTTGAGAGAAAATTGCTTTACATATAGTCGTACCTACCCACGACAGCCTATCCCATTGTGAGCATCAATGTTCATCTTCAATAATTGGTTGGTCAATTCCCAAGTGTATCCCCACTATTTGATTGTTTCGTGTTAAGTGTTGAATTGGATTGATAATTATAACCTGAAATTTGAAGTTTAAACCAAAAAGGTACAGTAAGTGTTCAGTTGAAAAGTTTGTTGTCATGCTTCCAAAATTGAATTCGAATGAAAAGCTATTCTCTGTGGGATCGACCCAACTCATTTAGTTGTGTTATATTACTGACTAATGATTGTTGACGCATAGAATTGGATGAAGTGTCCTGATATGTGAAATGACAAGGTACTCACATCAAGATACTTAACTAAAGATACTCAACTCGAAAGACTCAACTCATGATACTCAAGGATAAAGCAATAGTAAAAGATGCAATGTATATGGAAAGCTGTAAAACTATAGATAGTAACTTAATGTATTGAAAAATACAATAATACTCAATGTGTATATAAAAATACAATATAACTTTGTGGGAATTTCTCTAACTGACAACAACCACTATGAGCCTAAGTGATGATACAATGTCTTGCCCATGCTACCACAACTGTACTATACTTTGCCGACATATAGAACGTCTTAATGCAGTGGATCAACTAGTCTATGCTAAAAATCACTAAGGAATCATCTTAAAAGTGTGATCCTTTCTACCCATGATGGCTACATGGTTTATGGAGACTTAAGTTGTTATGGACTCGCGTCCCCATATTGATGCTCAATACTTGTCCCAAAATATATTCAACTCATATGTTTTTTAAAACAAAACTCTTTCTTTGGTTTGAGATAATTACTCAAAACATATCTTAAAAGCTTTCTTGGAAATCGGTGTTTCCTTTCTTGCTCAAATGTGAAAACATTTTAACTCTTGGGAATACTTCTTTTCCGCATAATCTTTGAAGAAATGAACTTTACTCTTACTCATTACTCAACTCAAAGCTTAAGTCTTAAAAAAAAGTTTAAACTATTGTAAAAGACTTCTTAAAATATGGTTGATGCTGAATTATGGTCGTGGAAGACTCACTGCAAGGTTTTCAATAACCATAGATAGAACTCAACACTTGGAACTCAAGAACATCAATGATACTGCTCATTTCAAGAATGGTCAACTCAGAGGGTTCATGCGGAATTATGAGCATGAACTACTCAACTCAATGACTTAAAGATACTTCTCATGTCAAGATTGTTTGACTTATATGGTTCATGCGGAATTATGGGCATGAAAAATTCAACTCAACGACTTCATGGATAACACATAATAGTCCCATGATTAGAAATATAATCTCAAAGGGGATTAGGAAGTCAATACTGAAGACTTCGAACTAGAAGATACTACTCCTCTCAATGATACTCAATTTATAGAGTCCATGCGGAATTTATGGGCATGAAAGACTCGACTCAATGGTCAACATAACTTCATGATACTCATGTATACGACTCTTCTCATTCTCTTACTTACTTCCTCAAAACATAGTTCAAATCAATGATGGATCTCAAATGATTCACAATTGAACTCACAGGTTTTCTTGAACTCTACTCTTGATTCTTTGTTGAATGTCAATTATGAATTCAAGAGTTTTGATTCATGCTATGAAGGATCTCATGATGACAATGTAGACTCATGAATACATTTTCTTAATCCTCATACTCACTTGCTGGAGTCTTGAAACAAGTTACTAGAAGTGGTAGAAGGCTCCTCAAAAGGACTCAAATGGACTTTCTTAGAATGTTCAAAAGAATTCTCAAAACTTAACTCTTAAATCTAACTTCAATTTGAATTATGAATTCAAAGTTATGAATAATTTGTAGGTGTTTAGAAGTAGCTTAGAGTAGTTCTAATGGAAAACGAGTGAAAGTACCCTTCAAAATAACTCAAACGGAGCAATAGATTGGAAACTGGATGGGGCGGGTGATCCTGGCGCTCTGAGTGGTGTGGGGATCCAGCCCCTAACCTTCAGAACTTTATTTCGGGTGCACTGCCTGGCGCGACACGCCAAGCCTCAACCCAGAAAACTCGACGAATTTCTTTGATCTTCTCACCCTAACTCACCTAGAATCGAATGGTTTCTTCCCCAATCACTTGGATTCAAATAGTTAGCATAACTACACTCTAATATACTTAATACAGCCCTTAAAAAATCACTTTAATCTCAATAAATCATCAAAACCCCAAGAAAACAAGATTTAGAATGAACTTTAAGAACACCTATCAAGAACTCTAATCTTTCAACTTTAAGAATGAAATTGCGCTGAAGAGACATGATTGGTGTGTAGGTGAACAAACCCAATACTATGGAAGCTTATATATATCTCTTAGGTATTAAACCCATGGAGAAAAATCCGCAACAACACGCAAGAATCTCGACGAACGCTTGATCCTCTTCTCTTTTCTCCTCTTTTCTCTTCTTAAACTGTCAACTAAAACCCTAGGCGTATATTAGGATTATAAAACTGAACATAATAGGATTAGACCCCTAAAACATTACTAAAAACGAATTAAATCTGATCGGGTAAGGAAAAGACCAAAATACCCCATACTATTTTCGGGTAATTTTCCTTAACTGGACTTCCTGACTTCAAAAGGGCATATTTCACTCATCCGAACTCGAAACTTAGCAAACTCGGCAGATTTAGAAAGATAATTCAAAGATCTTTCATTGGGTAACCTGTATCCCACCGAAATTATCCTATACTGGAGATTATGGTTGTTTGAAGTTGACCCAAAAAATAAAGGAACTTAGGAACGACTTGAATGAACTCTCTTTAGTTCTTCTTGGAACTCAAGGTGCTACATCTAGTGACCTTAACACTCAAGAAATTTTAATTTCCTCGGTAAAATCCTACTCACAACGAAGGATGGTTCGAGTCTCAGTTCATAAAAAATTCAGGGGTGTTACATTTAGGCAGTCAGATGAGCCACTCGGCGACACGCCAAGTGCTCTTGGCGATCCTCAGGCACACTCTTCTTCATTTTTCCGCTTGTTTTGTTCCTTTTTGCCTGTTAGTGTTCTTGCTTTGTTCCTCAATCTATATACCTGAAAATCAAGGATTTAACATTAGTTTATGGCACAAATTAAGTATTTGAGGAAACTAAATTTATATAAACAAGGCCCTAAATGAGTCCAAATCTCTAACTCATCAACACTCCCAACTTAAACTTTTGTTTGTCCTCAAGTAAAACTCAAGATCATCAGTTCAAAAAGGATGTCTCAAATAGTGTTGCCTAAGACTCAATACGAATGAATGCACACAAGAAGATTCAACTTACTCATGCGATGATGAATTGTCCACTAAAAGATTCAAATTGTGACTCACCATTATCAAAGATATTCAAGTTTACAATACTTGCTTCAAGTGCAAGTACAAGCTCATCAAAGGTACTCAAATGTCGTCTCAACAAAAATGATTCCCTATTCACACAAGGTTCTTCACCAATTTATAGTTACGGAATCACATACAACTCTCACACGCACAAAGATGAACACATGCATGACTTCACCCATAGGTTGGCCCTTATTTTCCAATCAACAATCGTTCCAGCTCACTCAAGATCACAACGGTCTTCTCAAGGCTTGTAACGGGGCTGAGTGTAAAGATATGGTCATTTACGCTCAGTGGCTTCTACCCTCATGAAGTGTGGCCTAAACATCACTTGCCTCCCTTTCTTTAACATTTCAAACATGCTAATAATCCTCCCCATTATTCAACTTCTTATGAATTATCGAAAACCCCATTTCTTTTGCAATTTTCATCACTTTATTTCACAACTTTTTCCTTCTTTTTCTTTTCTTTTTTTCCCTTTTATTTTCTCTCTTTTTTTTATATGGAGGGGTTTACTATTTTTCAAAACCATTCTCAAAGGGGGATTTTTTTACACTTCTTGATTTTCCTTATCTTTTCACCGCACCACCAACTTAGGCTTTTAACCTAAGTTGGTTATTCAAACAAACCACACTTCATGAGAGTTATGGGTGAATGGATAAAGAGGGCTCAAAATTGTTTCAAGTTTTTCCAAGAAAAGGATAAGGTTCAAGGTGGTTCAAGCAAGGTTCACACATCTCACAAGGTTGACCACAACATAGAGATATTGTCAAATTGTTGCACTATTTAAAATTATTGCAAAATCTAGGTGTCATCACACAATGTTCAAAGTAGGCTCATCACACAAGGAGTTGGTACTAATATCAAACAAGACTCCACACTTTCTACCTATTGTACGATGTTCATCACAAGAGACTTATTCGATAACACGCTAGTCACAATGAGATTCAAAATGTCCACACATTCTCTATGCAACTTCATTTAGCCTCATTGTAGCCGCACATTTATTTCGTTCAATTAAGAGCACTATTTAAGTCATCAGTATTGATGATAACGGATACTCAAATTCTCACAAGAACAACCACAATCACAAACAATAGAGGTGGAACAAATTTTTTAAAAGTAGGTAAACAACCATTTCCTTCAAAAGAAGAAGCCACAAGCTCAAACATCCACAAAATAAGATCAAAACCAAAAATAGATGACATATAATCACAAAACCCAATATTCACAAACTAAAATGTAATCACAAGATGTAGGTATGGAAATACCTCACTCCACCCCCAAAAGAAAAGAAGTTGTCCTCCACTGCAACTAAAAACAAAAAAATCAATAAAATAATAGAAAGGGAGGTAAAGATGTCATCATGTCTACTCAGTCGTTCCATCCGTCAGGGCATTAATTCCCGGTGTAACATCAGTTGTAACTACACTCGACCCAGCCGTAGTGGTGTTTCTTAAGGACATTTGTCGGGCAGTCTCGACCATAGTACCCTCCAAGTCGGCCAGATCATCATACACAACCGCATCACGCTCCCTAAGCAACTCCTCATCGGTTTCGGCCTCAGAATCAAAAGTAAAGGAATCCTCCCTAGTATCATCTGTAGTTGTAGCCGGAGGCATATCAGAACTGGCCGAGACTTCTGCACCCACAAATTCAGGAACCTCTACTGACTAAAACAGTGAAGTGAAGTCTGTAGACTTAAGATGGTCCACATCCTTCCTCAACTCAGAGACCACAGATTTCAAAGTCGTAACCATAGTAGTAACCCCTGTTGCCTCTCACGAGTCTCTACTCTCGCCGTGAGTGCATGAATACATGTTTCGAGGGGTGTCAAAGCCGCTAAGATGGCTCTCTCAATCATCCAAGGCACCTCGGCCTCTAGCTAGGAAGCCCACAAATCTGCAGAATAGGCTACGTTCCCCATCTTAGAAGCATGGCCCGAGTGATCAGAGTCTTCGAGGCAGTGGTACCTAAATTAGAAGGCTGAGAGCCAGTAGTTGAACCTTGGTCCTAGGAAGTAGTGGAAGTAGATGTACCTGAAAGCATGGAGACTGGAGTAGGCAAAGCTGCCTCTGCAGGTATAAAATCAACATCAACCTTCGTAGTTGTATCAATTTGACCTACTCTCCTCCCATCTGCCTCATCCCGTGTGTACTCGGCCTCTATGCGTCGGATGTCAGTGGAGGATATGGGTGTGACCTTAACATCCCTATTCTCGTCAAGACGAACTCCAGCCCGCTCACACAACTCTATAATAAGCACTGGGAAAGGAAGGGATGTCTGGCACTTCTTGGCCTTGATGGCCATCTCCTACTCTATAATCAGACCCAAGGTTAGCCTCTTCCTTGCTATAATCGATTCGAGAGAGGCTGCCTTTGGGTGGCGGAGGATGAACTCATTGCCCGAGGGTTTGATAAAGCTGCTTATGAACCCAAACCAATATCAGGCTACTATATTTAAGTATTTCTTCTCAATAGGGGTTCTTACTTTAATCCTCCTCAGGGCGGTGTCCGAAATGAGGGGAGAAAGCCAACCCTTTAGCTCATCAAGAGTCTGTATTGTAGTCATGCTCTCGTAATCATGCTCAAACGATGTAGCTCTGTCAAGTGCACCATTGATATCATCATTATTGCATCACACAATCCTCCCCCGTACCATTACATACACCACTAGCCTAAAGGTTCTGGCTTCTTATTCCCCTAGGGTACTAGATCACCATATGATGTGTAGAAATCTCTGACCCAGGTGTCGGATAGTGTCCCACACCAACAGGCACCTATCCACCATGCCATCTGTGGACAATCTGTTTTTCTCCAGGATGGTCCTTAATCCCACAACCTTTAGCTTATTGAGTAACCGGGGATGAGGACCTTAACTGGTGGTGTTGGAACCACCGTCTGTGTCGGACCTAGACGGATCTTGACGAACCCTAGCTTGAATTTATGCTCGCCAATTCTGAAGTGGTTGGTCATCCTTAAGCTCCTCAGACAGTGAGACTTGAGAATCAAAATATTTCCCATCACTACCGCAATTCTGCTCCAGCCTCATAATAGTGGGCGCTTTACCCTTTCCCTTGCCTCTCTTCGAGGGTGCTTTCTTTCCCTGTTTGTTGGAAGCAGCACCTCCATCATTTATCACAATTCCCCGTGCTCGTTCACGTGGTGGCATGCCTCTTTCATTCCAATTAGTCGTAGCCATATCTGCAAAGCACATAAAAAAGTTAGAAAAATGTCAAGAAAATTTGCATAATTCAAGTTGCAAAAAGACTCGCTGAACCGTTCGATGAGTCACCGAGTCACTTGGGTGAGCCGAATCAGGCGAGCCGAAAAGGCTGGCCTGAAAAACTTCCAAAAAGAAAGCAGGTTGGAGATGTTCAGGGCCCTTCGGTGAATCGACGGCACCACTTGGCGAGCTCAGGCTAGCCTGCCAAATTTTATAGTGGGTTTTAGGGGTTAGGGGCATAGAAAGAGCGATCAAACGAACCTTTCGGCGAGTCACCGAGTGAACATAGCGAGCTCAAGCTTCCCTCCGAATGTTATAGACGCAATTTAGCCAAATCAAACTATTAAGGGCGATCAAAGGGGGACTTGGCAAACCACCAAACCGTTCGGTGAGTTTGACCAAGCTCGCCAAACTACCTAACATGCAAAATTTCCACCGCATTTCCCAAAATCAAGCCCGTAGCCCCC
>JAJONQ010050350.1:0-14692 GCA_036250385.1 Solanum microdontum
CCCCCCCCCCCCCGAGTTTCTTGGTTTGAAGGTGGATGAGGATCCCAAAGGTTTATTTATGTGTTTTGCAAGATACTTGGTGCCATAGGGGTTTCTTTGGATGAGAAGGCGGAGCTAGCTGCCTACCAACTAAAAGATGTAGCTCAAATTTGGTATGAACAATAGAAAGGTGAGAGGCCAATATGAGTGGGTCCCATAGGTTGGGAGGTGTTCAAGGAAACATTTCTTGATAGGTTCTTCCCCCTGGAGTTGAGGGAACCAAAACTGCAAGAGTTCATAAACCTTCGACAAGGGGCTATGGGTGTGAAATAGTATTCCCTTAAGTTCACCCAACTATCCAAATAAGCTCCAACCTTGGTGGCAGACTCAAGGGATAGAATGAATAAATTTGTGATGGGAGTGTCCAACTTGGTTGAAGAAGAATGTCGTATGGCTGTGCTCCATCATGACATGGATATCTCAAGGCTCATGGTATATGCTCAATAAATTGAGGAGTCAAAGCTCAAGAAAATGAATAGGGAGGTAAAGAGGGCTAGAATCGGTGATAGGAATTCCTCAAATGCTAGGTCCGAAAAACAAGGACAACTAAGGTTCAAAAAGAGGCCCTCCAATAAAGATTACCCAATGGTCAACAAGGATGGGGTGTCTAACCTAAATCTCAAGGAGGAAATGGAGCGGTTCTTGTTTTGAAAGATCTATATGTGCCAAGTGTGGGAAGCAACATTTGGGTAAGTGCCTAGCCGGCACAGATGGTTGCTTTGAGTGTGGATAGATAGGTCATAAGATGAGAGATTGCCCAACATTCTTGGCAAAAGGACGAGAGGCCAAGCAAGCTTCTCTTAGTGATACGGTTCCCATTCCTCCAAATTATGGTCGCTTCTATGCACTCCGTTGTAGAGAGAACTGTAAAGACTCGGAAAATTATAAGTTAAACTAGAGCCTAAACGTGGGGGTTACCGTCTAAAGTTAAGGGTAAGAATTCAAGGAATTTGGGTGAGGGCCATGTCTAGGGGGCCAAGGCTGCCTAAAACATGCCTAGCCACTTATCACCATGACCACGAGGGTCTTCACGACCCGTGGTGGCCACCACGAGTCCTGGTGCCAATCGTGGTAGGTGAGGCAGTAGCTTTACAAAGTTGTCCAAAATAGGAACTCTCCCCACGAGCCACTAGATGGCTCGTGAAGGCCACCACGGTCCGTGGGAGGGGTCGTGGTTATACGTTAGATTTTTATAGGTTATGGGGTGGAAATCTAGTCTACTGGCCAAGGGCCAAGGTAATCACAACGGTCCGTGAAGCCCCACACGGACCGTGAAGTTGTCCGTGAAGGGTTTTTATCGGACGTAGACTGTAGGGTCAACTTAAAATTGTCATATCTCATAGCTCAAAATGAATTAGGTGTGCCATGACCTGTAGAATTAAACGTCTCTGAGTCCTCTTTCCATCGCCATCGAGTTTTCCCAATTCGGATCTTGGAGTAGAAAGTTTAAGCCCGAATTAGTGAAGCACTGTCAGACAGAAAATTCTTCACGACCTGTTTGATGGGCCGTGGTGATGATGACGGTCCGTGAAGGCTTCAGTCATGCCATTTTGGCAGTTTCCAGCAAGTAACTTATTGGGTCTTTTCTCAATTGTTTTAATTCAAGGATATCTCATTTTGCCCAAGCCTAGTACCCCTATATAAGTCATTTTAAATCCAAAACTCACCCAATTAAATCATTTATTCAAAGACCCAAAATCAAAACCCCAAAACCCTCTTCTCTCAATATTTCTCACTCTAAAATCAATGAAGAAAAAGAAGCCATTGGAGCTAGGGTTTGTAGATTTTCAAGGTTCTTCCCCAAATTTCATTGAGATTCTTAGTCAAGGTATGAATGCTTTTCATTCTTGGCTAGCTATCACCAAGAAGCCCCTTCAAATTATGTTTTCAAATTCCCCAAATCTAGTCATGGGTCTTCTTCCAAAACGAATTCAATTGTTTAATTATGGTTTATTATGATGATTATGATGATTTATGATTGTATTAATGGAGTATTGATGGATTTTGATAAAAATCTCCCTTGGACCCATGATTTCCACTTCTTCCCAAATTGTGAACTAGGGTATGACTTGATTGATGATGAAAGCTTGACAATGGATTATGTTTACATTGAATTATGTTTGTTATTGATGATACTACTGATTTTTGATGAGATTAACTTGAATTTAAAAGAATCCATGAGTTTTACCCCAACCCTAGCTATGGTTTTTCTCTACATTATGAATGTTGTTAGAAGTTGATTCAATTGATTGTGAATTGGTTTTGATGTAATCACATGATTTAATTATAATTATACATGTATTCTTGATTAACCTAAGATTCTAAGGTGAAATTGATATAGCCTAGGGTTATGTCATGAAACAGGTAAATTGAGGGGTTAGATGTGAACTCCTAAGATTGATGAACTTCTTGATGAATTGCCTCAAACTAGATCACCTATACATGAATTTCTTATGATTGAATCTTGTAGAGATGAACCAACCTGATTAGGTCTTATATGATGAACCATGTATAAGTAGTATTGAGATTTGGTTTACTTAATGCTATATGACTATAATTGAGTATGAATGGAGGTGTTTAGCTATTATGCATGAAGTGTTGATCCACTTGAAAGGTGGAGGTATTTAGTTATTGTGTATGAATGTTTGATCCACTTGAAAGGTGGAGGTGTTTACTTATGGTTCATGTTGAACTGTATATGGTACTATTGTGGATGGGTTGATTTACATGGTCTATAAATCCTTGAATGCAATATATGAAGGTTATGCATGACTATGATAATGTGTATATGCTTATGAACACTTTGAGAGGGAAGTGTCTATGATGAAGATGTTGTTATTGTTGTGTCATTGCAAGGACAACTACACACACACCCCATGTATAAACATGATTATGGTGTATCTATGGTGTCAATTGAAAGTATAGTTCTCATATGCACCTTTGCATATTATTATGCATGAAATTTATATGTCTATAATGATCCTATTGTGTTGATTGAAAGAGTATTCTCATGAAAACACTATGAATGTATGTGAAAGGATTTCTCACATGTATATGATGATTCTAAGGGTGAAAGGTAGTTCTCACTTTATTGATTCAATGAGCTATGTTATGAGTAGTGTTGAATAAAGGGTAAAATACTCCTTCACTTATGTAAATGCAATTCACACTATGTATAAATTGGGGAATAACGCTTAATACCGAGCGGAAATGGCAAAATGAGGTAGAGACCTTCCCACTAAAACAATAGGCCGGGTTTTCTACATATGCTTAGACTCTCCCGCTAATACAATAGGTAAGGTTTCTAGAAGCAATCACCCTATCCCATAACTATGTGCCCACATAGGTCTTAGCTAGTGGATCCACCTAAAAGGTAAATATGTTAGTTCTACCTTAGGCAAGTAGGACGTCTTCTTTTGGTGTGGGGTTATATGACACCAGATTTCATGTATCTCACATGGTCTATGTCAGTTAAGGCAATATTCCCTCTATTGAACAAGAACATGAATTATGAATATGAAAGTGAGTTATGTGCTATGGTTCCTCAACAGGGTCTACTTAGTATGAGTGGTAGTATGGGATGCCATTCATACATGGCACAAGTGGACTTAGAGAATAGTCATGGTGTGTTCCTCTTATGTCTATGTACTATAAATATGAAGTATGTCTATGTACTATGAATATGAATTATGTTTATGAATTATGAATGTGAACATGATTATGAATGTGAGCTATACTTGTGACTTCTTAATGAGGTTTACTTAGTGTGAGTGGGGGGATAGGACTTCACTTATACATTGCACAAGTAGACTTGTAAAGGGGTTATGGTATAGTTTCCTTATGATATGAAGATGTATGAATCCATATATGTATGCTATGAATATGTTGCATGAACTATGACTAATGAATCATTGAGATGATTTACTTAGTATGAGGAGTATTATGGGATGCCACTCATGCATGGCACAAGTAGACTTCTAAAGTAGACATGATGTAGTTCCATTTTCTTATGAGATCTTATGATTTAATGCATGCTCCAATTGAGTTAGTGTTATGATTGACTTTCCTTGTCATGAGCTAGTGATTATGAATGTCTCCTTACTATGTTTATGAACTATGGATGAGATTAATGTATGATAAGTATGAGTATCGTGATTTAAAGGTGGTACTTAGTGTAGATGGGGTTATGAGGCTTTATCTACACATGGTACAAGTGCAACCTAGGGTTACTTCTGTGGTTATTCTATTATGTCTTATGATGATTGATATTTGTATTATGGTTATGATTGGAGACTATGCTTGTGGTGATGTTACTATTTTATGTGCTTTGATGAACTATATGTGAGTTGCTTATGACTTGGGATTCTCCAACTCTTTCAAGATGATGTTCAAAAGTTGCATATAGCATGGTTTCAACTAAATGTCCCTTTAATGCATGTTTTTAAGGATTTTTATACATGGCATCCATACTTCGTACTTAATTGTGCTAACCCATATTCTCTCTTACCTTACTACAAGTGTAGGTTCCGGCAAGTAATTGAGTTCTCTAGTTAAAGGGCTTGGAAGGAGTTCTCCAAGACCAAGTGGGATGTCCTCATGATTCGAGAACAAGTGTTTAGAAGTTTCTTGTATATAATTTGTAATAGATTATGACTAGTTTGTTTAAGACTTTCGATTGTAAAGGGCGGTGACCCTATCTTTAGATTCCAATGTCTTGGTTAGATGGCCATGTGAGATGGTAGACTTTCGCTATGTTTTTAAATGATGTGTTTTTGAAGTGTATGGTTTTTATTAAAAAGTTTTAATTTCGTACCATTTTTCCTTATAATCAAATGTTATGAATGCTATGAGGCTTGTATGAGACTCTTTAGAGTCTTGTACGTCGTGCCACGTCTAGGGGTGCTCTCGGGGCGTGACAAGGACAAAGGAGCCCTTCCGGATGAAGGCACCGATATGTTGATAATTCTTTATAGATGTAAATGTTTTATTAAGGTCCCTTTGCTATTTGTGAGATTTTCATGTTAGTCTTAGTATGGGTTTACTCCCAAGGGGGAGATGGTATGCTTATAAGGCAAGGTTGTTGAGAGTTCCGATATCCTTATCGCTTTCTTCTATTCTTATTCAAGCTTGAGACAAAGAGTTCCTTGTGGTTTGTTTCATGTTTTGGAGTCATGTGTGATTATGTGTTCCCATGGTCTCCTTATGTTATGCATGTTCTTGATGAATTCATGTTTAATGAGAAAATGAGTTTTTATGACTTTTATTCCTCATGATTGATGTGCATTCAGTATGGGTTGCCTATATGCTTCATGAAATGAAATGTTGAACATGCTTAAATGTGATTTTGAGAGTAACTGCATAATTTGCTTCATGATGTTATGATGAGCATGCTTTGAGTTGGAAAAGGTAATACCTCCAATTAAATAAGAAATGTTGAAGTTTTCATGCATAATGGGTTGTTAGATGTAGTTCCTACTTCCTTGTGTTGCATTGAGTGTATTGACATGGAGTTAGTGTTTCCTCCTTTGAAATGTGCATTATTTTGATGTTTCATTCATGATAGGCTGCTAGTCTCGAGTCTTTAATTTCGAGAGATGTTTAGAAGTGTCATTCAAGGATGAATGTTCCTAAGGGGGAGATAATTTTACGACTTAGAAAACTAGTAGGTGAAACTAGAGCCTTACGTGAGAGTTTTTGAGTTGAGGCAGGGTATCTAGTAACAATCTCTATATCCCATTTTAACGAACTAAAGTAATGAATGTTAAGTACTCCGTGGGGAATAATACAAAGCACCGAGAGGATATGGAACGAGATGGATGCTCATTCGTGAGTTGAGGCGGGGTATCTAGTAGCAATCTCTTGAGATGGATGCTCATCTATGAGTTAAGGCGGGGTATCTAGTAGAAATCTCCCTATCCCATAACGATGTACCCTCAAAGGTTATACCTAGTGGATCCACCTAAGCTAAATGTTAATGGTCCTACCTTAGGCAAGTAGGAATCCCTTATTCGGTGTGGGTAACACTGGGATTCGATGATTTGCTCACATGGTCTATGTCGGTTAAGGCTTACTCCCACAAAGAATGATAATGAACTATGGCTTCTCAAGAATGCACTACATAGTGTGGGTGGGGGTATGAGACTTCATCGATGCATTGCACAAGTAGTCTTTAAGAATAGCTATAGTGTGTTCTTTGAGAATAGCTATAGTGTGTTCCTCAATGAATAATGTCTAATGAAATGAATGTGCTTATAATGATGCTAATGAGAATGTTGACTTAAAGGCTTAATGTAAATATAAATGCTTAATTAGGATTGTTATTATGAGTTGCTTTCCTTGTCATGACTTATCAAACGAGAATGTTCCTTATTTATGAGTATTAACTAAAGATGAAAATGAAGAATGGTAAGTATGTTTGTGGTGGCCTCAAACTGGTACTTAGTGTGTGTGGTATTATGGGATGCCATTCATACATTGCACAAGTATAACTTAGGGTTACCAAGGATGATGGCCCAAATGTGTCATAATGACTTACCAATGATTATGCTTGTATCTTATGCCTTTTATACTCAAGTTTCGTGATGATCCTCAAACTTGTTAAATGCATGGTTTTCAACCAGAATGTCCTTTTTAGCATGGTTTTTGCATGTCTATCATAATTAGTGCATTTTTGTACTAACCCATATTTCTTCTACATTTTTCTACAAAGTGTAGGTTCCGGATCTTAAGGTGATTTCTATGGTTCAAAGCTTGGATTGACTATTCTCCAAAGCTAGTGGTGAGTCCTCGTGGTTCGAGGATGAGAGTTGCTCTTTTCTAGTGTCATTTTATGTTTCGGACTATGATTAAGGGTTGTTACCCTATTAATGATTCAAAGTTGTATTAGATGGCCACATGAAAAAAAGTTAGACTTCCGTTGTTTTTAAATAAAGACTTCAATTGTATGGATAAAAGTTTTTAAATTTTGTACCATTTTCTTATGTCTTATATTATGAATGCTATGAGCCTTGTATGAGGCTTTTTGGAGTCTTATACGTTGTGTTACGTCCGGAGTGTAGGCTTAGGTCATAACAACGATAGAGTCTAATTCTATTATGTCTCTTTCCTAATCCCTATCTCATGCTTTTCTGAATACTAATTTTACGGAATGCATGTGTGTATCGTATATATAGTATATGATGTTGTAAAATAGAATTAATATTACAAAATTAAAGCTTTTTAGTAAATAAGTATAATTGAACGAACATAGGACAAGTGTTTTTTAATTATTAATACATATTGTCATAGAGTTACTTGTATTTTGAGATTAAAATGACCAGATATCATTAAAACATTTCAAAATACATTCAAAGTACAAATATGGGAGAAAGTGAAATTTCTTTAATAATATTATTTCTTACTTCACTCAATTTTGTAAACAAATCTAACCAACAAAATAGAAAGAAAAATATTCTTTCAAAAAATGACATCGATAGCCTTTCCTCTTGAGGTTATGAACATAAATGATGTACATAGTTTAAGTACAAATTTTGTCTTAAATATTCATATTTAAGGTTTAGTATGCGCATGACACTAATAAGGATTACCATAAGTATTTCAATATTTTATCATTATATGTAACATATATTTTACAAAATATTATTACTCTATTAATATTTGAGTAAGACTATCTTAGAGAGTTAATTTTATCAAAAAAGTGTACTTGGTTGTTGTCATGAATGATGGTTATATATACTTCAGTTGAATAATTTAATTTTAATATATGAATAACATCACATATGGTCAAAAATATTTCATTTCATTAGGTTTCTACCTTATCTTTGTGAAATTGTAGTCTTCTCCATTTTTCTGCCGCATACATATCTTATACTTGTTGTCTAATGAAAGTATCTAGTATCTTATAGAAGTTATATCATGCTATAAAATATTTAAATTTTTCAACAATAAAAATTACTAGATGAATAAAATGTAAAGTACTATTTATAGAATCACTAATTTGATTTAAGTTCATTTTATGATCAATCACTATTATCTTATCTATTGTTATATAGCTAGTAAGGAGTGTATCTTGTGACATAAATAAATATTATATGGAACAATACATAGACAATGAAGAAGGAAAACGCAAATATATGTTCATGCTATATTCACTCTAGTGTTCCTTTTAATTTAAATCTCTTGCCACCAACACTTTACTTTCTCCGTTCATTTTTACGTACATATCTATTGAAAATAATAATGATCATGGCTATGGTATCATATTATAATTAAAAGTGAAAATCTATTTAAGAAATAGTGAATTTAACATCAAAACTAATAATTCAATGGACTACATTAATACCTATTATTTTACAAAAATTAGGAAGAAACTCCTTCGTTTGAGGGAAAAGAATATAAAATAAAAAATCAAAGAAGAAATATCTTACCCAAATCATATGCCTTTTTCATTGCTGCTTAATATTATTGTCTCTCCCACAACTTTTCATCACTGTTAACTCATAAAAATGGTAAAAAGGAAATACGACTGTGAATTGATGAATAATTTGCTACAATTTTTTCACCAACTTTTTATTATGAGGTACCTCGAATTTCATTGAATTTTGAACTTAATCAATATTTGAAAGTAACACTTGAGATTTTCTAAGAAGAAGAAGAGTAGTGAACTTAAAGAAATTATAGTTTAAAAGTTTGACGAAGCCCCTCTCTTTATAATTACCAAATAGTAGTATTAATAGGTGTTAATTGTTCCTTATCCGAAAAGTCACAACCTTTCAAAAAAGTCACAACCCTTTGAAAAAGGCACAACTCATTAGAAAAGGCACAACCCTTTAGAAAAGTCGCAATCCTTCAAAAAAATCACAACCCTTCAGAAAAGTCACAACTCATTGAAAAAGTCACAACCCGTCAAAAAAGTCACAACCCTTTGGAAAAGTCACAACTCATTGAAAAATTTACAATGCTTTAATTTGAAAAGATATCTACTTCCAATATAATTAAATTAATAAATAAAATAAATTGAGTATTTTTAATTTGGGGTATTATTGTAATTCAACATTCAAGTTTGGGAGTTCATGCTTTTAAAATAGATAGATAGATAGATAAATAGTGTAGATAGATAGATAGACAGACAGATAGACAGATAGATAGATAGATAGATAGACAGACAGACAGACAGATAGATAGATAGATAGATGGTCACTCGAAGGGCATATACTAGAAGGAATGTGGAACGAGAAGCTCATCAAGTTTTGGTCGAACCTTTGGCTGAGCAAGTGACTAATGCAGAGTTTAGGGCTGTTTTTCTAGTGTTGGCTCAAGCCATGAAGGCTCAAGCCAATAGATAGGTTGTGGTCCCCGTGAACCCAAATGTGGGTACGACGTCAACTAGTGTGAGGGATTTTACTAGAATGAATCATCCGGAGTTTCATGCTTCTAAGGTTGAGAAAGATCCTCAAAAATTCATTCATGAAGTATATAAGGTGTTAATGTTCATGGGAGTGACGCCGGTTAAAGGGTGGAATTGACTGCTTATCAACTTAAGAGTGTTGCTCAAGTTTAGTTCAACCAATGGAAGAATGAAAGGGCGGGTAGTCTTAATTGGGAAATGTTTTAAGCTAGCTTTCCTAGGTAGGTTCTTTCCCCTTGAGAATAGGGAGGCAATGGTACTTGAATTCATCAACCATTGTCAAGGAAACATGAGTGTTAAGATATATGTTTTGAAGTTCACAAAATTGTCTCAATATGCTGCAACTATCGTTGTCGATCCCAGGGCAAGAATAACACTACAAGGAAAACAGTCTTTAAGGAAGGGAAATCTCGTCCTCAAAAGTCCAAATCTGGTCCCTAATAGGCATTTGGGACTTGAAAAAGCTGGTCGTCACTCGTCCTAGTACCTTCCGTCGCTATTGGTCAACAACGACGAGTTTCAAAATCCGGTCGTGAAATGGTGTTGGGATGGGAAAGAAATCCGGTCGCCTCTGCCGTTTTAGAGACCACAATTCTGGTCTCAAATACATTTTAAATACCTTAGAAAAAGCTTATTTCAGGTCGTTAAACCTCTTTAGGAACGATCAACAACTGGTCCTAGAATACCTTTCGCGACGAGCAATGACCCAGTCCTAGAAACAATTTAGAGACGAGTAACAACTTTGTACTAGAATAGATTTAGCGACGATCAACGACCGGTCCTTGAATAGATTGAGCGACATTCAATGACCTAGTCCTAAAATAGATTTATTGACGATCAAGTTATTCTAGTCCAAGATAAATCATTAGAGACGAGCAACATTTCTCGTCTTAGATTGACCTTTAGGGACGGGCAATAATATTGGTCTCTAACTGACCACCAATGGTCCTAGAGCAATTGATATCACTAGAATAAAAAATCATCCACAAATATTATTTTGCTACTAAATATTTCTATACAAAAAGATGATATAATATATATAAAAGTGACAAAAAGATAGAGATCAAGAGTGTACGATTAATTACAATAAATTGGCTAACATCCCTTGATTTTAGTTTCAATATTTGCTTAACAAAAAAACATAGCTAATATCCGAGCATCCGAGCTATACTATAATATCAAGTTTTGCAAAACACAAATTCGTTCTAAACTAATAAGGAGCTCGCACATCAACAAAAGCTTGGCAAAAAGATAAAAGTTTCAATCTTCAATTCATGGAGTGTTGTCCAGAAACATCAACAAAAGCTGCACGAAGATAAGAAAATCAATTAGAAAAACTTTGAGATGCATTAACCAAGATCAAAAATCTATTTTCAAGAACTACAACTAAATGGAATATGGTAGACAATAGAAACTAATGAACTAATTAATTCTCATTAGTTTTTTTGCTAATAGTAGCTATGGTTTAGAAAATTCTCCCTCCTACACTTTTCTCTCCGTACGTATTCCATATGTTAATCTACAACAATCATTTCTTAGAGAGTTAACTACACGCTCCGCCCTATGGAGCAACCGTACAGGGCACCATCAGCTCGTGCTACTTCTCAGATGAGAGTTCTGCCAGGTTCGGCCATATTAGGGGATCAATGAGGCTAAAGAGGAGGAGGGTAAAAAAACAAATCTGTCAATATAATTGAGGGGGAAGCTGAACAGAGCAACCAGAGCTAGAAAAAACAGAGTTCACAGAGATATCTACTTTCGAAGAAAATGGCAAAGTCAATGAGATCAAAGAGGAAAAAGAGGCGGAAAGCTATAAGGAGGGATATAGTTGCTACAGAACTCACTGTTCTTAAGAAAGAAGCTGCTAAATTGGTTGCCCAAGAAGCTGCCCTTGCTGCTCCTAAGCTTATTGTTATGTCTCCTAAGGGTATGGTAATCAAAGTTCAAAATCTTTAAAACCTCTTCGAAAGAGGATGAAAAAGAAGCTGAAAATAGCTAAGAAGAAAAATCATGGCAAGGGAAAGATCGTGAGGAAGAATGTTTGATTGCAGTGTATTCTCTAAGCTGATAGATGTCTTGTTACTTACTGTTGAAAGTCCCTCCCATATTATCTCCTTAATTCATGATCTTACATTGCAGTATTATCTTGGAATTTGAGCATGTAAGTGGATCATGCTCATACAATTTTTTTGTGTACTGTCAAAATGAAGCCTCAAGTTCTTAAATTTGTTTACAAAATATATTGTCTTATTCATTTACCTTTTACAGTTTGTTGGAACATGCTAAACTTGCCTCGAAATATGAAGATGTAGACTGTAATCCAACAATGTTAAGATGTTTTAGTTTTCTGATGAAGTTGACGTGGGAAACATCAAAAAAAATTGAGGGGGAAGTTTATGCTAACAGGGGAATGACACGGTTCATGATAACCAGACCATGGCTAGGAGATTTTCAGCTAACTGATTACTCTCAGTAACACTTGCACAGGGAATTAAGCTAACAGATTACTCTCAGTAACACTTGCACAAAGAAAACCAACGTCATGTTCAAACCGGCTATCTCTAGCATAAAAAAAAAAAAAGAAACATAGACAAAATAAACATGATCACGACAAGAAAGAGGAAACAGAAAAACAACAAACTCCTGAGTCAAAAGAGAGTGGCAACCTAACGGACATACTGAGGCAGAAAGCAACAATAATCAGCTAAATTACAGTGGTACCAAGCTGAAAATAGATTTGTTTCTAACATCTCTGAGGAAAAAATGGAAAATACCTACCCAAATGAAGAACTTGTCGAAAATGAGCAGCCGAGGATCAATCATATAAGCAAGTCTACTAGCTTAGTTATTAAGATTAAAAATCAAAAACTTTTACAGTTAGCGATGGAGTTGAACAGTGAGCATGTAGTTGATCAATCCCTGGGCCTCTAGACAACAATTCGAAAGATATTTTCAACTGTAAAAAGGACATAGATCTCACTACATCCAGTTCAACAATCTCCAACAGAAAAGTATATTTTTACTTACTTGGTCAGCAAGAAATATTGATCATTCAGTTGAAATGGGCGATGTCGCAGGTGGGACATGTGATTGTTGAATTGGCTTATCCTTCACATATTTAACATGAAGGTATCCTCTCCATTTGTTCCATAGCTCATTCATCTATCCCAAGACATGATCACGATGATCATTCATGTCAACACCTTCAAATTTATTCTATTATAATCGAAACATGAATTGAGTTATTACAAAAAGAGAAGTAACAACAAAGGACAACAAGATGAAAAAAAGTTCTACTTCTAGTAGAATAAGCAGAGCTTCTATATTAAACAAGATAAAAATACAGGGAAGTCTAGTGAAATGTAGTTCTTCTACAATCCTAAGTCTATTAAGATGTGGACTCTATAAGGTTACAAAGTACTTTCCTCTCATTTTTAGCTAAGATTAACTGGTGGGTTATGTAGAGAAGGGTGAAGACTTCTCATTTAAGTTTTAAGAAAAAATAGTCCTGTTTTATCCTTCATGATTCATGATTCATGTTCATCATCTATCATGTGACAATCTATAGTGCAGGATCATGTGATACAGATTTGGTCAAAAGGGACAGTAGTTCCATGAAACAACATAGAATCCAACTGAAATAACATATTTTGAACTTGACTTAAATAGAAGAATTGTTTAAATAACAGAGAGTTCTCTTTGATTTAGTGTTCTTTAATAAGATCTACTGTCCTTTGAAAATAAGTCACAATTTCTGTGGAAATACAAGACCATGTATTCAGTAAATAAAAGATTTGAATAAGATGTACATTTATTACCTCAACGGCAGCCAACATGTGATTCAATTTTTCTTGCTTAATATCATTCCAAGATTACCCCCAATGGGAAAATATTACGATCACGAACAATTTTTCCCAAATGCCTCAAAAACAGATTGATTTTTGTTCCAACTGTTCGATTATTGTAAAAGGTTACTTTCAGCTTTTGTCCATTTTCAAGTGAAGCAACTTCTTTGCACTTGTTTCTCCCTCGTACTCTTTTTTCCTTTCTAGGATTAGATGAGCCTATAATTGCATAATTTGGTAAAACTATAACAACAAAAATTTAGTTTTTTTAAGTTAATAACATACGAGTTCAACATATCATACCTTTTTCAGCTGATTGAGAGTGTTTCATAACTTGATCAGTAGATGGAGGCAATGTTCATTGGTTTGCATATCCTCTTTTTGAAGAAAAAATCTATCTACTGTTTGCATTTCTTGACTAGAAGACGTGGTAGAATTCAACCTGGTTCTTTTAGAAGGAGTTTGCATTTTTTGATTAGCATTTAGAGTAGTCTTGTTCAATGCTCCCACATCATATTCAGAAACCCCTAAAGAGGAGCTCAATGATCCATGTCTTTGCTCTAGTCTCTTTCCTGTAGCACCTAGAGTAAATTTTTTTTTGAAGAACAGGATGCAACACTAGTACACAGAAGTAGCTGAAACAAACTTACTTTTTTCAACTTTTTGAGTGTATTTCTTAACTTGATTAATAGATGCAAGAGTCGGAGTATCCATTGCTTACTAGGAGCCATAACCTTGAAAACTACACACAAATTTTTAAAAATATATAAAGGATAAGAAAAATAATAAGATTTACAAAACTTGTTACAATCAGATTCACCATTAAACTAACAAAGTGGATGATTCATTGTCTTCTTTAGAACATAATTGAAACCAAGTTCACATATACACTAACTTCAACATACTCCCAAAAGAAATCAAGGGACTTTTGAATATTAATAGATGGAACGTTTTCTCGGTAAGAACACAAAGAAGAAGACCTGCTAAGCTGAATTTTTATCCTCAATACTAATATTTTAAATTGTTGGAGGAATATGTAACTTATCTAGCTATTATTCTTCATGTTGAATTTAACGTTTTTTAACATTAGATAAGATATATGGAGTATCAATTCCCTTATGTGGAAGCTTATTATATAGCTCGCTCAAATCACTTGTAACTTTTTTGGGTTCCAAAGATGAACGAAACACAATCAGTTGATCAAAAAATATACAATCAAATGGCACAATGAAAAATAAAAGATTATATACTAACTTATAATTAGGATGCTAGTTCTTGAAACATGCATACATGATTCCTTAGCCTACCAAAGATTAAAGTAAGTACTTACACGAAAGAGTCACTTCTGATTAAAAAAATCTTGTTGGTAGTTGGTTTAAGATCATAACTTTTCGTATGTTCT
>JAJONQ010050351.1:0-22460 GCA_036250385.1 Solanum microdontum
ATCAAACCATACACATTTTCAATTAGGCTCAGACCCATTAGACCAATGCAACCGGGGTACTCAGACTTCTTCCATTTTTGCCAAAATTTTTGGTGACTTTAGCCTTTAAGAATGACGTCAAACGCTCCATCATTGTGTAAAGAACATCATTTGGCACAATTTGGGTTATTCATACTTCACTGGACTAGACTCCCCAATAATTAAGCACAACCCAATAATTTATGATCAATTTGAAAGCACAAAATTTAGGAAATCAACACTTAGGCATTTTAGGCACGATATCAAAACTAAAATAGGCACACAAGCACACATTTATGATTTCAAAGAGGCCTAACACGCATCAATAAGAACAATACGATTGCAAATTAGTTTAACCACTAGTTACTAGTTTGGGGTTTGGAAAACCAACCTTTAATACCGAATATATGAATCTCTAAATCTAGGCGGCAAGTATCCAGCTCCGAACATAGGATCAACGACTAAAGAGCGGTAAAATGCAAAAATATTGGAAATATATATAGTGTGGGTGTGATTGAATGGAGTTAAAAAGTGAGGGAATATGAAAGAGTTTGAAATTTTAAACATTTGGCCTTTTAAAAACTGTCCAGATCGCGCCCATGCGGCAGTCATCTAATTTTGCATCGAAACATTCTCTTTTATCTCTTTTAACACTCTATCGTGTTCTTCGACTTTGTGATGAATGAGTAAGAGTACCTCTTCTATCTACCCTCATACTCCTTGGGCTTTCTACGCTCGTGAGGGGGAATGTACCTATCTCTTTTTGTACAGTACTTCCAGTCCCATGATCTTTTTGGCCAAGAAATCCAGCTAAGTCAACAGTTTGGCAAAATTCTGGTCCTTTTCTTTCTCATTGTTGGTCTTGGTCATGTGATTGACGAGTTTAGCTACTATTGCATAAGGTTGTCATATTAGACTACCCGAATAAAATTGGTCAGCCACTCCTCTATTCTGAGGACCAAAACCTATATAGAAGCAGTCCAGTAGCACTTTATCTGGGATTCCATGAGTTGAGCATTATAGGAATAGTGCCTTACATCTTTACCACAACTCATGGATTGTCTCACCCTCAAATATCTTGAAATTTAGTATGTTATCCCTAAGATTCATCACTTTTAAAGGAGAGTGGTCCACTAGGTCACCTTTGCTACAAGATATGCTTGTTTCCACTGTTCAACAAGCAAAATGAAAACCAAAACTAACAATAAGTAGATTCAACTACGACTGAACAGAAGAAAATTCAACTTCCCAAAACGAATCTCAAACAACACCACTTCCCAACAGCAATGCCATTTTGATTGAGTAACATTATCAAAGACACCTAATCCAATTCTAAGTGTCAACGGTCGTTAATCAGTATATAACCCAACTAAATGAGTTGGGGTCGAATCCCACAGGGAGCGGTACATGTTTGAGAATCAATTGGGAAGTAGGAATATGATCAAATCAGTCATAGGAATAATCAATATCGAATAAAATCATCATTCAAATCAAGGGGTGCCACGAATATCAAATGAGGGTGTTTTGGTTTTGATTAGCTACTACAAATAGTGGCAAACAATACGAAATAACAATAATGAGACGGGTTCTTGGGATGTGATCGATTATAGGCTAATATAGAGAAATGTGTAATTGCAACTATTAGAAAATAGCTAGATATTAGTGAGTAAGCTAGGCTATAGAGGAGATAAACTTTCTCTCAAACAATTTACCCCGAATCAAGTTGATTTCTCTCGAACATCAACAAGCATGCAAAAAAAGAACTGCCCACACCTTAGTCCATTCACTCTCTCGAGCTGAATGTGTGGAATTGAGTTTAGGATTCACTCTCTTGAGCTAAACCTAGGTCAGCCAAATACCAACTAACCATCAATCAATAAGTTTAGTTTTAAAACCTCTCTCTCGAGCAAGCAAAAAACACAAGGGTATAACTGCATTTGGAACTAAAATTCTTAAATTAAACCACAATCAATGATTGAACTCACTTCTAATTACCATTTAAACTAACAATTAACAATACCCATAAACTAAATCAGCCTATAATCACATAATCACACCCCAAGAATTGGGTTTTAGCTAGACATCATAAAAAGATAAAATAAACCATTACGAAATTGATTATCCATCAACTGGGTAAGAGTAGATTCATCCTTACAATGCTCTAATTCAAAGAATATCAAAGACCCACTTCATATTTCTCAAAAGTGAAAAACTCCAATTCTTCAAAGCTTAGGAAAAACTAGAGAAAACTTGTCTCACATTTCAAAAATTGAAAAATAATAATATGAACTAAGATCATATACAATTCAATACTAAACTAAAAGTAATATATTGTAAATGTGATTTGTGCATATTTGAGAAATGCTCTAAAAGAAAAAAGAGTATTACAAGTGCATATATTTATTGTGGAATAAATCACATGTTGTTGTTTGGCTAAAATGAGATGATTTTTTTAGCTCTAACGTTAGAGTTATAAATAAATAATGAAAAACATGTTAAGTAGCCATTTAACATGAAATGTTTTGGGAGAGAAAAAATTCATTCTTGAAATGAAAATTACCATTAAACATGTGATGAATTTTCCTTGTCAAGTCACATAATATTGAAAATTGTAAATTTGTGAAGTACAATCTTATTGGCTGTGTGAGTCTTGCAACTCCTTTTTATTCAATTATGACAATGGTGAAACAAAGAAAGAAGGAGTGTGCTAGTCTAATAAAAGATATAAGTTAGAAATGTGACTAATTGCACTATATATGATATTGTTTATAAAGTATAGCATGTACAAGCAAATCAAGTAAATTTACTTGGTACAAATTTGGTGGCTTTTTATATGAAAAAAATATATATATTACACTATACCTAATAATTTTGAAGGTGCAAGCAAACTAGATGAGAAAAAATTGTTGTTATTTGGTGGGATGAGAAAAGCAAATTATTTTTGCCAACTCTATTATGGAGGTTGAAATAAAAAAAAATTAAACTTCAACTAGTGAAAAGTGAATTGATTTAATTATATCAGACACTTTATTTTGAGAAATTAATTTTTCTAATGGCACCAATATAATGGTAGAGTAAAAGATCGTTATTAAAATGGTAAATTCAAACTCACGAGAAGAAAACACAATATTATGAGATCATATTTATCACTGGTATACCATTAATATTAATTATGTTAAAACTTGTGTTACATCTTGCAGATTCATAAACTAAGGCCTTAGCTAGATAAAGGGTCTGAAACACATCAAGGAGGATGAAATTGAAGGTAAAATAAATTTTGAGTCATTTATGAGAAAACCCAACCTAGGGACTAGAGATCCTACAACCAGGTTCAATGGGAAGAACAAATCATATGATGACTTGTTGTGAAATGCACTATACTTAATTTTATTCAATCCATATGATGTGAGTGCATTTATCCTATAATGATTTGTGGAAATTGAATCTTGAACTCTTAATGAAATTTTGTATCTCGTATGTGTGGGGTGTCAAACTATAGGAGCACCCTTGACAGATTTCACCTACGTGAGTGTGAAATTAGGTCGCTTCTATGAGAATGGGCTTGTTCTAAAAAACACTCATGAAAACTAAGATAGCTCAAGGTTGTAATGTGCAGGCTAATAAAGCTTATGTCAGCACCTTAACTATTGTGTGTAGGCGATGATACTTTATTTCCCTTAAGCAATCATAGTTCAAGTCTGAGACCACTATTGACTTTGGAGTAAAGGTTATTGTATTACTAAGTGAATGTTTAATGCAGAGTACACCTTCATTATGCATAATAGTCTACATTCAACTGAGTTGTGAAGAACTCTCTTATCTTAATATTAAAATGAGTGGGGGATTGTTGGTGTGACATTTTAATAATAATAAAAATATATTATATGTCACATTATGTATCATGTTATGTCTATTGGTGGACATTACATTTGTGTTTCTTTACTCTCAACAATTGTGGAAGAAAGTGGTCAGTATTGATTAGTAACTTATGTAACCACCAACTCTTCATTTCATCAATTATTCTATCTTTATGTCTTGTAACTTATGTAACATTTGAGCCATTCATTTCGCAATTTACTACCACTATCTTCCTATTCATAGCAAGGAAGAATTCATCACATATAAATAGTGTGGTCTTCCTTGTATTGGGTAGAAGAAGAAGAAACAAGATAAGTACAAGAAAATATAGAGTGAAAAATATGAGTAGTACCTTATTGTATTTATATTGAGATTAGTGTTGTAGTAAAAGACAGAGTTGAGACAAAGAATAATATTCTAAGTCTTCAACTATATTCATTATATACAAAATAGAATATTTAGATGTTGAAGGAAGGTGTTCTTTTGTGGAGCTTTGGACTCCTCAACTAATCCGGAGTATTTTGAGTTGTACACTGTTGTTTGGCTGATGTATTCTGGAGGAGACAAGTCAAGAGTGATACTGCTGGATCGGTGTAGATTATGCCGCAGTAGGCTTGAATCTGTTTAAAGAGAGTGAGATATCCGCACCTTAGCCTAAAGATTTATTTAGTCATTTTAGTCATTTTATTTTCAACTGTAATATATTATATTTGTGGTATATTAAACATAATCAATTGACATGCTTCTACAATTAATCAGCCCACATCATGGATTCACAATTTAGAGTTATGGGGGATTCATGGGTTCTTGGGGGTATTTTTATCATAAATCATCAATTAATCATCAATTCAACCATAATCAAGCATAAATAAAACAATTGAAAACATTTTGAAAGAGAACCCGTGACTTAGATTGAAACCCTACATTTTGGGGGGAATTAGAAGCTTCGAAATCATACTATGAAGGGACTCTATGGGTTTAAGCTACCCATATATGAAAAGTCACCATACCTTAGGAAGATTTCCTCATGAAATGGAAGAAGAAATGTTGCTCCTTGAACCCTATGCTTGACCCTGTTCTTGTTCTTCAATGGAGTCTTAGAGAGATAAATATTGGAGAGGGGAGTTGGTTTTTAGTTTGAGTCTTGTGAGTTATGAGGTGTATAAGAGTTGGTTAATAGTTAAAAGGTACTTATATACGTATAAATAACTAATATAAACCATCCCCATTCTATAATAATTAATTTAGAAATTTCTTAATTTAACTCACCTTAGGCCGGATTTGAGGCAGCTTGGCAGACCCCATCAAGGACCCCACCCACGGGGCGTGGATGGACCCATGGACCATAATGGTCAGTTGTGGGTTGGGTCTTTGGCTCCTCATTTTTGCCAAGGTCTAGCCTTCACTCACGAAACCCCACCCACGGGGCGTGAGTGGGTCCACAGACCGTACTGCATGTTCGTAGTTTGTTACTTGAGCTTTGGAAAATTGGGGAGGTCTAGCCTCGACTCACGACCCCACCTACGGGGCGTGTGTCTACCCATGGCTTGTGGGTCCCCATTTCGTGGGTTGCTGCTGTTTTGGCAGCTCTTTGGCTGCAAATCAAGGCCCTCCCCCTTGGTTTGTCCTTAGGGGGGGCTCATGCCTTGATATTTAAGTCCTAAAACATTAGTACTAAGTAGGGAGGTTATTTTACGACTCTAATCTTGACGTTCAATCCCATTTAGGCTACTAGTTACATCTTAGGCTCTAGATAAGTTCATTAGTTTTCTGGAGTGTCAATACTAAACTAAAATGTTCAAAAATGTATTTATATTCGCCAAAAATGTACTGTGAAGAGTCACATAGAGAAGTAAGCCGGGCTCGCAGAACCACTCTGCGAGCTGCCCTTTGGACACTTTCATCGCCTTTCTGCCTTGGCTTTCAACATCTTCATGGTCTGTAACTGTGGGAGATCTAACACTGCATCACGGAACCACTCGGCGATCCGCCGACTCCTCCTTTCTCTCGCAAACTTGGCTCTTTCCTTCAGGGCTTGGCACATGGGAACTTTAGGCGGTCCTGTAGCCATTTGGCGACTTGCCAAGTGGAGTTGGCGATCACCAAGCTTGCATTTCTTCATTCTTTCATCTCGCTTTGTTCCTTTTTGCAAATTCGTGTCCTTGCTTTTTTCTTCAATATAAACACCTTGAAATCAAGGGTTTTACATGAGTTATTAGCACAAAATAAACATTTGATGACACTAAATCTATATAAATAAAACTCTAAATAAGTCCAAATCTCAAACTCATTAGGTATTGGGTTGACATGGGTTCAGCTAGAGAGAGTTAATCCTAAACCCAATCCCACACATTCAGCTGGAGAGAGTGAATGGATTAAGGTATGGGCTGCTATAAGTTTGCATGCTTGTTGATGTTCAAGAGAAATCACTTTATTCGGGGTAAATTGTTCGAGAGAAAAATACCTTCCTTATAGCCTAGCCTACTCACTAATATCTAGCTATTTACAAATAGTTGCAATTATCCATATGTCTATATTTGCCTATAATCGATCGCATCCCAAGAACCCGTCTCATTATTGTTAATTTGTATTGTTTGTAGTCAAAACCAAAACACCCATTTGACATTCGTGTCACCCCTTAATTTGAATGATGTCATTATTCAATAATTTTTGTTCATATGAATTATTTGACCATGTTCATACTTCTAAATAGAATCTGAAACATGTATCGCTTGATGAGTCCACAAATTGGACTCATTTAGGGCTATATTTTGATAGAATTAGTGTCCTCAAATGCATATTTTGTCTCAATATCTGATGAAAACCCTTAAGTTTCAGGTATTTCGAGTTTGAGGAAAAGCATGGATAGTACTTGGCAAGAAGGAACAAGGCGTCTGAAAATAAAGAAAAAATGAAGGCCTGAAGATCGCCGAACCTAGTTAGCGAGTCGTTGATTGGCCTAGAGATCTCCTTTTGTTCTAGTGTACTGAGCCCTGAAGGGAAAGATTAAGTTGGCAATGGAATGGAGTAGTTGGCCTGTCACCGAGTAGTTCCGTGAAGAAGTACTATATCGCCCAACGACTCAAAGTGCGAAGATATTGAAGGCTAAAGCAAGAAGGCGATGAAATCAACCAAAAGGCGGATCGCCGAGTGCATCGGCGATCCCGACTAACTGTGTTGAGTGATCCGCTGCAGCACAAATTTTCCAACACTATAAATACTTGTTTAAATTGTTAAGTTAGTATCAAGTCATAGACAATTATTATTCAGACATAGAATATTTTTTGTTTCATGTTTTAGAGGGTTTTGGAGACTTTGTTCTAAGACCTTAAAGATTCAAAGGGATTTATCTCCAAAAAATTGGATTTGGGTCTCGAAGATTCTTCACTCTTGACGTGTTTTAAGACTTAATACTTCATACCTAGTTGATGGATATTGATATTGGTATAAATGTTTATCTCCTTTACATGTCTAGCTAAAACCCCAATTCTTGTGGTGTGATTTTGTGAAGATGGATTAGATTATCTGTTGGGTCTTGCTTTATGGTTTATTTGTTGTTTAAATGTGTTTTCGTTTAGTAGTTGTATATGAACTTAATGGGGTTGTAGTTGCAATTACGATTTCATCTTAGTGTTTTTGGCTTGCTTGAGAGAGAGGTCGTAAAATTAAGACTACTAAATTGATAGCCGGTTGTATTGGGTCGACATGGGTTCAGCTCTAGTCCTTTTCCCACACATTCAGCGAGAGAGAGTGAATGGGCTAGGGCGGAGGCTATGCTTAATGCGGAAACTCGGTGTTCGAGAGAAATTGAGTTGATTCGGGGTAAGTTGGTTGAGAGAAAATTTACCCCCACTATAGTCTAGCCTAGTCATGAATGTTCAACAATCCACCATCAAAAGCATGTACCTGATAGTCTAGTTTATCCCGTATTCCTATCACATCCCAATAACCCCGTTTCCCTATCTCGTTTCCTTCTATTTTTGCTATTCTTTTAGTTGTTAATTAATACAAACCCCCATTGATAATTGATGCTTGCGTCACCCCTTAGATTTAGTATGTTTTTAATCGTTAATATCTATAGCTATGACTAATTAGAACTAGATTTTATTTTTCTATTAATTCTCAAAAGCACTCCCTGTGGAAACGATCCCAACCCTTGGTTGGGTTATATCATTACCCGCGATCGTATGGCACTTGAACCGAAATAGTGTCAGTTGATTGCGTCTAAAACATCAAAATGGCGCCACTGCCGGGGAGTGGTGTTATTTGAAAATTCTTAGTTTAGTAAAATTCTTTTATTCTTGTCATTAGTAGTTTACTTACTTAATTTTTAGTTTTTTTGGTTTGTTTGTATGAATATTTTAAGAAGTATGAGTGTGAACGGCTGCAATGGTAGCCAAATAGGCCATCAAGATGACATCGGAAACCTTAACGATGTAAATGAGCCTCATGTGAATGACCCCCATCTCATGGGCGGTATTGGTGCCATTAGCTTGTCTCCGGCCGAAGGGAATGTTGTATTTCACATCACAAGTACCATATTGCAACTCTTGCAACTAAAGTGGCTTTTCAGTGGATTGGCTCATGAAGACCCTCATGAGCACATTCGAAATTTCGTAGATGTGTGCGGACCATTCTCTGTCAAAAATATATCCCATGAGTCAGTTCGTCTACGATTGTTCCCATTCTCTTTGATGGGCGAAGCATGCAAGTGGCTAGACGAATTGCCACGTGACTCAATCACTTCGTTGGATGAGTTGGTCACCTCATTTAATGGGTGATTTTTCCCTCCCTCGAAGATGATGACTCTTCGGGACAGTATCCAAAGTTTTAAGCGTTTGGAGGGAGAGCCAATTCATAAGACTTGGTTGGTGCTCCAATGCCCAACTCATGCCTTGCCTGACAACGTATTGCTGTAATATTTATACTGGAGCCTAGACTCGGTGAACAAGTGCATTGCTGACTAACTTTCTCCAGGAGGTTTAATGCAACAGCCTTACGTATAGCAGCTCAGCTATTGGATGGCATGATCACGATAAATCGGGCTTGGTACACTCGTGAAGATTAAGTTTCCCCTCTCACATTCAAATTGACCAAGGAGTAGATGGAGAAAGATCATGAGAGGGACCAAAACATGGCCAAGATCATGACACAACTTCACATTTTGCCCAAAAATTTCATAGGAGCTGGTGCTCGAGGTGTCAATGTTGTGGGGATCGGGTGTGCGAATTCGGAAGAAGCAAAGTTTGATGTTTTGTACAATGAAGAGATAAACTTCCTGGCCAACGAAGGCAGTGGTTATCGTTCAAACTACCCAAGGCAGGGTGGTAACCAAGGTTGGGCTAGAGATGAAGGTTAGAAATAGCGTGAATGGAGAAACTGTAATCCTAATTGGAAGGACGGGGAGAAGGATAGGTATGTTCCTCCCCACGAGTGCCAAAAACCAAAGGATTCAGAGGGTGGTAGGTCTGAGGATATGCTCTCTCGTATCCTCAACAAAGTAGAGGGGTTAGACAAGATCTTAAAAGAGATGAAAGAAGATGTGTCGACCCTGAAACAGATCGTCACCTCCCATTCAGTATCAATCAAGCAGCTGGAGACCCATATGGGTCAGATGTCGTTTCACCTAAATTCGAGACTAAAATGGGGTTTGCGTAGTGACACAATGGTCAACCTCAAGAATGAGGTTTAAAGGTGGACTTGCATCGTGCCATGACGTTAACTAAGGTGCTGTTTGGGAGGCAACCCAAAACCCATTTTTGCTTTTATTTATGTTCTGCTAAAATAATGGTGTGTTGTTTGTACATGTTGAAGTGTGGAAGGTGTTCGAAAAGTGCAGGGTTGCGAGCAACAAGTCCAGTCGATGAATCACCGAGGAGGTCGGCGAGACGCCGACCTAATCCGCCGTTTGACTCAAGACATTCAAATCGGAGTCTGTAAAACTCGGCGAGCCCAAGAAATTATTGGCAAGTCGTCGACCATGTTGGCGACCCCAACGTAGATCATCGTTTGGACACCACATTAACTAGAGGTCTTGTAAAACTCGGCGAAGTAAATGACTACTCGCCAAAATGCTGGGTGGTTCGGCGATCATGACTAATGTCGCCGATTGGGCGAGAATTGGACGGTTTTCCGGGCCACAAGTTTAAAATTCTAATTCATTCACTTTCCCTCACTTTTTATATTTCCAAACTCACACATGCACATTATTCTCTATATTTTGCGCTATCTCAAGGTGTTAGTTATCGATTTGTGCTTGGAACTTGGATGACATTGTCACTTAGCATCTCGATGTCAATTTAATCAGCATAAAAGGTTGGTTTTCCAAACCCCAAGCTTGTTTTGCCATAATTATACTCAATTACAATATTTTGATCTTGTTGATTTGTGTTGGGCCATTCTGATAGGATTAGAGTGCTTAATTGCATGATTACATACGATAACTCTGCATGTATTGCCTTGAATATGGAAATTCTGATTTCTAGTGCGTTAAGATGAATTTATTTGCGATGTGTAGTGCTTGTATGTTATGGGTCTTAGTCGAATTTGTGTTGTGTGCACTTTAATTGTTTTTTCGGGGTTGTGGGGTTGAATTCTAGAAGGTGGATTGAAAATAGGCATGTTGGGCCGTTTGGCGAGCTGGCTCGAGCTCACCGAACCAATCGGTGGTTTGCCAAATCACCCCTTATCGCCTTAAATTTCATGCTATATGTGTTGTTTGATTCTGTAACCTTCGGCGAGAAGCCTGAGGTCGCCGAAAGTATTCTTGATCGCCCTTTGTCTGCCCCCCCAAACCTTTGCTGCACTGTAACCTTCGGCGGACAACCCCTTACTCGCCGAAAGTGTTCAGTGACTCACCGAAAGGATTGGCAAGTCTGCAACTGATTGCCTTTGTTTGGATTGTCAAATATTTTTTTAACTTAACCTCAAAGCTTTGCAAACATGGCTAGACCTAAAGTTTTAGGGAGAATCGTGCCGCCCCGACTGATACGAGCACGAGATTCCCAACTAGAGAGCTGAAGGTCCAATCATCCCAAGAAGGAAAAGCAAAAACATCCACCTAGAAACAAAGGAAAATGCAAGAAGCCCAGTGCTAACAGGAAGACTAATCCACGAGACCGCTCTATCCCTTCATGGGCCCGGGGACTCTTCACAGCTTCCCATTCTTTTTTGGCGGCTGCAGACTTGGTCAATCTTAGTATGTTCGGCACTGCCGGATTTTATGGTGTGACCCACAGTGCTGAGGCCCGAGGCCAAACTGATACCCCAGGCACAGATACACAGACAAATGGAGCGACTGCTTAGACAGGATCCCCTCTTTACCCCCTCTCTGTCTTTCTTTATTTTAAATTTTGGATATTATGTTATTTGCAATTGAGGAAAAATGTTTTTAATTGTGGTGGGGTGTGGCCCACCTTTGTGTGTTATATTTTGTTGGGTTGTGAATCATAATGTTGTGTTTTACACTGCTTTTCGTGGATGTTTGAGCTTGTGGCTCCTTGATTTTAAATTGAAACTGATCCTTCCGAAAAAAATTTACCACCTCGTGTATGCATTTGAATGCGGCTGTTATTTAGCAAATTTGAGTCTCGGTTTTGATCAACATCGATGACTCAAATAGTGCTCATAATCGAAAGAACATTAATGTGCGGCTAAAATGAGACCAAATGAAGTTGCATAGATAATATGTGAACTCTTTGCATCTCGTTGTGACTTGCCAAGTATCAAATTGATTCTCTTGTGATGAATGTTGCACACTAGCAAAAGTGTGGAGTCTTGTTTGACTTTAGTGTCGATGCCTTGTGTGATGAGCTTACTGTGAACCATGCATGACAACACCTACAATTTGCCCCGTTGGTCCGGTCAACTAAGTGATGCTATCTCTTGATATGATCTTAGGCAACTTCGAAGAGTGTGAGCCAATTTGTCATATACCTCTTTCGTGGCCTACCTTGTGAGTGTGTGACCCTCTTTTAAACACCCCTTGAGCCTTACCTTTCTTTGGAAAAAACTTGATGGAAACGTGACCTTTATTAAATCCACTACCCATAATCCTCGGGATTTGTGGTTGATTGAATAGCCAACTTAGGCCAAAAGCCTAAGTTGGGGGTATGGTGAACAGAAAAGGCAAGTCAAAAAGTGCAAGAAAATTTCCTTTTAACCCATGGTGTTGAGAAAAAATGGAACCCCTCCATAAAAAAAGAAAAGAAGAAAAGACGAGAAAAGAAAAAGAAAAAGTTGTGAAATAAAGTTATGAGAAATGTCAAAAGAAATTGGGTTTCACGAGGATGAAATTCACTGAGGCTAAATGACCATACCTTTTCACTCAACCCCATTATAAGCCTTGAAAAGACCTTTTTCATGTTGAGTGAGCTGAAACAATTGTTGATTGGAAAATACGAGCAAACCTATGGGTGAAAGCATGCATTGTGTTCTTCTTTTTGAGAGAGTGAGCATTGCATTTGATTCCAGAACTTTAAATGATTAAATCTTTGTGTGTGAATATGAAATCAAATTTTGTGTGAGGGCATTCTAATACTTTTATTGAGCGTGAACTTGCATTTGAAGCAAGTATTGCGAGCATGAGAATCTTTGGTAATGGTGTGTCACAACATGAATCTTTGGGTACACAATTGATCCTTGCTTGAGTAAATTGAGTCTTGTTGTGTACATTCATGATCGAGTCTTGTGTATCACTATTTGAGACATCTTTTCTGAACTACTGAACTTTAGTTTTACTTGAGGACAAGCAAAAGTTTAAGTTGGGGGTGTTGATGAGTCCAAAAATTGGACTCATATAGGGCTATATTTTGATAGAATTAGTGTCCTTAAATGCATATTTTGTCTCAATATCTAATGAAAACCCTTAAGTTTCAGGTCTATGGAGTTTGAGGCAAAGAATGGACACTACTTGGAAAGAAGGAACAAGGTGGCAGAAAAGAACGAAAAAATGAAGTCTTGAAGAGCACCGAGCCCAGTTGGCGAGTCGCCGATCGGCCTGGAGATCGCCTTTTGTTCCAGTGTGCTGAGCCCTGAAGGGAAAGATCAAGTTAGCGATGAAATGAAGCAATCAGCATGTCGCTGAGTAGTTCTGCGAAGCAGTACTACATAACCCAACGACTCAAAGCGCGAAGATGCTGAAGGCTAAAGCAAGAAGGCGATGAAATAGACCAAAAGGCAGATCGCCGAGTGCATCGGCGAACCCGGCTAACTGCGCTGAGTGATCCAATGCAACACAAATTTTCAAACACTATAAATACTTGTTTAAATTGTTAACTTAGTATCAAGTCATAGAAAATTATTATTCAGACTTAGAATATTTTCAGTTTCAAGTTTTAGAGGGTTTTGGATACTTTGTTCTAAGACCTTGAAGATTCAAAGGGATCCAACCCCAAGAAATAGGACATGGGTCGCGAAGATTCTTCAGTTTTGACATGTTTTAAGACTTAATTCTTCATACCCAGTTGATGGAAACTAATATTTGTATAAATTTTTATCTCTTTTACATGTCTAACTAAAACCCCAATTCTTGGGGTGTGATTATGTGAATATGGGCTAGATTATCTATTGGGTCTTTCTTGTTGTTGGTTTATTTGTTGTTTAAATGTGTTTTTGCTTATTAGTTGTGTATGAGCTTAATGGGATTGTAGTTGCAAATACGATTTCATCTTAGTGTTTTTGGCTTGCTCGAGAGAGAGGTCGTAAAACTAAGACTACTAAATTGATAGCTGGTGATATTGGGTCAACATGGGCTTAGCTCGAGAGAGTGAATCATAGTCCTTTCCCCACACATTTAGCTTGCAAGGGTGAATGGGCTAAGGCGGAGCCTGTGCTTAATGCGGCAACTCGGTGTTTGAGAGAAACTGAGTTGATTCGGGGTAAGTTGCTCCAGAGAGAATTTACCCCCACTATAGTCTAGCCTAGTCACAAATGTTCAACAATCAACCATCAAAAACATATACCTGATAGTCTAATTTATCCTGTATTCCAATCACATCCCAAGAATACCGTCTCCCTATCATGTTTCCTTATATTTTTGCTGTTGTTTTAGTTGTTAATTAATATAAACCCCCTTTGATAATTGATGCTTGCGTCACTCCTTAGATTTAGTATGTTTTTAATCGTTACTATCTATAGCTATGACTAATTAGAACTAGATTTTATTTTTCTATTAATTCTTAAAACCACTCCTTGTGGGAAAGATCCCAACCCTTGGTTGGGTTATATCACTACACACGATCTATGGCACTTGAACCAAAATAATTGTCAGTTGATTACGTCTGAAACATCACCGCCCTGTATAGGATTCGACCCGAACTCATTTAGTTGGGTTGCATACCGATTTACGATCGTTGACACTTAGAATTGGATGAAGTGTCTTTGAAACGTTATTAATCAACAACCTCACCACACAAGGCATTGTTACAATTATCAAACAAGACTCCACAATTTATTGCTAGAATGCAATGTTCATCAAAAAAGACTTAATCAACAATCGGCTAGTCATAACGAGATGCTAAAAGTTCACATACTTCCTATGTAACTTAGTTTGCCTTATCGTAGACGCACATTCATTTAGTTAAATTAAGAGCACTATTCAAGTCATCGTTATTGTCTAAAATCGACACTCAAATTTGCACAAGAACAACCACATTCACACATAAAAGAGGTGGCAAATTTTTTTAAAACTTTATTCAAAACCATTTCAAACTAAAACAAAGGGCCACAATTCATCAACCAAGATGTATATATAACCCAATAAGCTCCTATATTCACAAAACACAATCAAAATCAAGTCAATATTCACAAAATACTCCACATGAGGTAGGTATGGAAATACCTCAGTCACTAACAAAATACACAGTTATCCTCAAATACAACTTTAAATAAATAATAACAGTCTAGAAAGTAACAAAGAAGGAGGTAAAAAAATCATCCTGCAAGGCTAGGTCTAGGGTGAAGTTTGCATATCCACAACTCCCTCTGTTGGGGAATCAGTGTCTGGTGTCTCAACATCCTTGGCTCCACTGAAGCCCACCATAGATGTATCCCAAAGTGATGCTTGCCTAGCAGTCTTAAACATTGCACCCTCCAAGTCAACCAGATCATCGTAGACCGTCTCCACAGAAACACAAAGCTGCTCCTCATCAGTCTCAACCTCTGACTCAGCAGCAACATCATTAGCTCTAGTCTCATCTCCAGTAGTAATCGAAGGCACATCACAACAAGCGGGAATATCTACACTGAGCATGTCGGGGATCTCCTCCGTCCCAAACATCATTGAAATATATGTGGACTTCAGGTCATCCACATCCTTCCTCAACTTAGTAATATCAACCTTCAAGGCCGTCACCTCCTCTGTAGCACCTTGGGTCGGCTCACAAGCTATGAGTATAACAATAAGGGCATCCACTGAAAACTCGCGATCCCTCATCTCAGCCCTAAGTTGGGCTAAGGCAGCATCTATTGCCCTATCTATCATGCCACACATAGAAACCTCAACCCGAGAGTCACGCACATCTGCTGAGTGAGCCAAATGGTCTATCTTATAAAACATGGCATGGGTTATATGGTGAAGAAGCATCAGCAGCAACAGAAAATCTAAGGGGTGCAACAGATGATCCAGGAGTCCCAGAAGTAGTAGGTAAAGAAATACCCGAAGGCTAACTATATTGAGGAGGCATGATTACCTCTTTCGATAATGTCTCAACATCAACCTTTAAGGATGTCTCCACTGGTGCTGCCCTCCACCGATCAACTTCATCCCGTAAATACTCAGCCTCAATAAGCTGGATTTCAGTAGAAGATGTGGGTGTCACCTCCATATTTTTCTTCTCATCTACAGGCACACAGTCTCGTCTACACATATTTGTGATTAGCACCGGGAATGGGAGCGAGGTATGTCTCTTCTTGGCCCTCATGATCATCTCATGCTCTATCAAAAACCCCAAATTCAGTGTTTGGTGAGAAATTATCGACCCTAGACATGCTGCCTCCAGATGTCTGAGGATAGACTCATTCTGGGATGGCATGATAGTGTTGCCGATGAACTTGAACCAGTATCTGGCAGGAACATTCAGATCCTTCTTTTCTATTAGTGCACCTGCCTCTATCTACCTCGGGGTGGCATCAGAGATAAGGGGTGCCAGCAAACCCTTTAGATCCTCAAAGGTCTTCTTTTGGACCAAGTCGATGCACTGATGCTTAATGTCCATTGAGCAGCCCAGTACCGCATTGATGTCTGAACAATGACATTTAACCTTCCTGCCGCAAAATTTCACAAAATATACTGGCTTGAAGGTACTGGCCTTCTTCTTCCCTTTCGGCACCAAGTCTCTATAAGCCGAATAGAACTCCCAGACCCAAGTAGGAATGCACGGGACCCAGGGTTTTGTGAAAATCTCAAACTTATGAAACTTAAGTGTCACGCCCCGAGACTACCTCCGAGACGCGGATACGGGACCTAAAACTGAGCTAGATGCAATGACCAAGAACTAATTATGAAGATAACATGCTGAACTAAATACTCAAGCAAATGTTGATACCATGGTCAATGCATTCAGAGTATGACTGTGTGAGCTATTATTAACTAACATAAACCACATGAGCTAAACGTGGAGTCTAATGTATACGCCCCATCAAGAAGATATACCTTTCCAGAGGTATATAGGTGTCACGACCCAGGGGTATACCCTAGAAGTAACATGGCATACTTGACCCTGAAGGTGTCTCATACAAGCCTTTAGTATATCTTGAACATAAGATATTAGAAAAGTACGAAAAATTTAAAAAATTTATCCATACAATTGAAGTCTTTAACAAAAGCAAGCGGAAGTCTTTACTACACTTTTGTCTCAAGCCATCTATACTTAACTTAGAATTAAAACTTTTGGGACACAGCCTATACAATAGTCTCAAGCATGAAAATAAAAGATATAAAGGAAATATTGGCTTTTTCCTCGAAGCTATTAGGACTCACCCAAATCTTCAACTCTTTTGCTCCTTAGAAACCTAGCCTCAACATAGGAACTCAAATCTCTGAACCCTACATTTGATGAGAATGTAGGCAAAGTATGTGTTAGTACAAAATGTACTAAATATGTTAGCTAGCAAAACATCGTAAGAGCATAACATAAGGGTTAGTCAATATAATACACAATCCATAATAATAATCAAATACTTCATGAAGCATAAACTATGAGCATAAGAGGCAATATCATAAGCATAAGTAAAGTCTCCAATTATAAGCATCATATAAGCATTTTTCAAACCTTAGTCATTCATACCATAATAGGACTACTCTTAAGTAACCTAAAAGCATACTTGTGCAATGCATGAATGACATCCCGCAATACCATCTAAGCTAAGTATCCCTTTTCTGTCATCTTAAACATAGTCTATATACCTAGTCAAATCATAGGCTTTCCTATCATAAGAGCACTATACTCCTTAGTAACCTCAAAGCATACTTGTGCAATGCATGAAAGGCATCCCGTAATACCATTAACACACTAAGCATAACCTTGAAGTCACTATGATCATATCTACCCTCCTTTGGTCTCATTATTAGCTAACATCCTATAGACAAGGGAATTGTGACCTTTATTCCATCATATCTTGGAAGGCAACAATAGCAACAATCAAGCTAACCTTATACCATATAAGAGAATATTTCATAAGTAGCTTCAAGTCATACTTGTGCAATGCATGAATAGCATCCCATAATACCATTCATACTAAGTACCACCGTAGGCTATCATACTCAAGTGATTACTATTTATCATTCTAGATTACCAAAGAATAGCACCCTATTAGGCTAGACCAATCTAGTCACCTTGATAACATAATTGTATGCTCAAATAACTACCTTGGAAGTCATACTATCATGCAAGTCCAAGCTATCCTACGAAGGGTACAAGTGTTCCATCCCAGATACCATGAAGTAGTCTTAAACCAACTAAGTCATGCTACCCTTACAAGCACACTATAATGCTAATGCAAGCTACCCTTACAAACACACTATAATGCTAATGCATGATACCCTTACAAGCACACTATAATGCTAATGCAAGCTACCTTTAGGAGAGTATGATTTCTCAATCCTAAGATACCCTTAGTAGAGTATGTGTCCTCAATCCTAAGCTACCCTTAGGAGAGTATGTGTCCTCAATCCTAAGCTATCCGTAGGAGAGTATGTGTCCTCAATCCTAATCTACCCTTAGGAGTGTATGTGTCCTCAATCCTAATATACCATGAAATGGTCTTGGCCTAAACAAGTCATGCTATCATGAGGGCATCCTAAAATTCTAGTTCAATCTACCCTTAGGAGAGTATGGTTCCTCAATCCTAGGCTACCATGACTACTACTAATTCAAGCTACCCTTGAAATGCATCTTACAATGCTAAGTCAAGCTACCCTTAGGAGAGTATGGATCATCAACCCTAAGCTACCAATCTTCTTCTTGTCTTACCAAATCAAGCTATACTAAGTCTTTCAACCTAGAATCATTCTATGTGAGAGAACCTTTCAACAATACACAATAAGATCACATTATATTAGCTTTACTCTCAAAGCCCTAGAATTAATGACTACAAGCCTTACTCTCAAGCTCTACTCCTTACAATCATCATTCATACCTAGATTTCAAGGAATTATAACCACATTCTTCATTAGTAGGTGATTCTAGTCACAATTCATCCTAAAGGTTCAACTTCAACTTTACTAGTCATGATCCATCATATGCACTGTAATATAATTCACTTCATGTTTATATGTTCCTATTCTTGAACAATTACTACTAATAACATCAATTCTAAAAGGACAACTCTATGCCTTCACTTTTACCTTACATGGCATAAACCCACATAATATCATATTCATCAATTAGACTAGGGTTAACCATTGAAATAACATAAATTCATCATAATATCATGAATAAATACTAAAAAAAATCATAAACAAGTATTATCCACTCAATTGGAATCATACTCAAATATTACCCACAATGTAGGAAGAAACCCTTGCTAGAATTGGGTTTTGTCTTCACAATTGGGGGAAATCTAGGGGGATCTATGGGAGGAAGTAACCATAGATGAATAAGCTAGCATACCTTGATTCAAATCCCTCACACAAGATTCTAATAATTGAAGAATTGGACCTAGCTTCCTTCCTTTCTTCTTCTTCTTCTTCTTCTTCTTCTTCTTCTTCTTCTTCTTCTTCTTCTTCTTCACTTGTAGGGAGAGAATTTCTTGAGGGACTTTGGTTTCTTTGGTGAATCTAAAACAATGATTTGGAAGTTATCTAATTAAGAGTCTATTAGGTATATATAGGTGGCCTAAAAACTGACTAACTGACCCCACTTGATCCCTAACTAATAATGACTTAACCCCTAAGTCCCCAACTTAAAACAATTCGACTTCAAAACTGCCCCACCAACGAGACCCCGACCCACGTACCATGGGTGGGTCTACGGGGCATGTTGCACCCTCGTGGGTGGTGGTCTGCAACTCCTAAAAGGGGGCCTTGACCCAAGAACCCTTCCCACGGGGCGTCGGTCTACCTACGGTGCATGAGTCCCATCTATAGGTGGCCAATTTTTGGACAGATTTTAGGGACTGTTTTCGGGTCCTCCTCAAGGACCCCTTTGGTTTTTCCTTTGGGAGTCATACCTTGACTTTTAACCCCTCATTCTAAGTTCGGGAAGTCATATTAAAAGTACTTTCCTCATATCAAACTCTAAAACTCTCACGTAAGGCTCTAGCTTCAACTACTAGTTTTCTAGGTGTTACAATAAGCATGAGTATGGCGTGATCACTAAAACTGATGCACAACAAAGGGGACTTCTAAACCTGCGTTAGCAGGTAGTTCTGGTACTGTGAGGGTACGCTGAACCCCAGTCCAACTCAGTGCTAAGTCTACTCCCAACTGAATATGTGTATAGCTTAAAATGCAATTGAAATACTGAGTAGCTGAAAATACTGACATTCTATTTTAAAATGAAATCCCGCATACCTGGTGACGAGAACTATAGAGAAATCCTTTGGATTTCGGGGATGAACTTGAAGAAGACATGTGCTTGTTCTTGGAAAAGCTTTCACCTCTTTACTCTTCTATTCATTCCAATTTAGCAGATTTTAGGAGAATGAGAGTTTTGGGTAGTTTCTGACTACATTATTAGGCTTAGACTGAGTAAAATAACATAGTTTAAGCATTAAAAAATGTAGGTTAAGTACCAAACACCTAGGGGAAAAGATCAATGTTACCCTGACATAAAAGTTGATGAAGTCACTTCAAGACAGGCTATGTGGGTCGTCTAGAGCACCACGACCCGTCATGTGGGTTGTGAAGATGCTCTGCCCGACAGGGCTTTAGTATTTCGATTATAACTTTTTAATCTAAGCTTTGAATTAGGCAAAATTTATGGCGTTTGGAAGAGGATTTAAAGATATTTAATTTGATAGGTCATGGGACACCTAATTTATTTTGTGCCAAAATATATGGTCGTTTGAACCTGACCCTAAGCTACAAGTTTGATAAGTCTCCTTCACGAATAACTTTACGGCGTGTGAATTTTCACGGACCGTGTAGGCACCGTGGTCCTTCATAGTTTCCTTGGAGGTACAACCTCAATTAAAACTGATGAGGTGACCTTCAAGAGGGCTTGACCGGCCGTCTAAGATGCCATCTAGGTGACCCCTTCCAGGGCGGTCCTGGATAGTAACTCACGACATCCTTAATAGACTGTCTAGGATTCCGTGAGGGGTCCATGGTCTAATTTGTATTCATGGACTTGCCCAAATTTCCCCTTTTAGCCCTCTCTCGAAGTCGAAGGTGTTACATTAAGAAGTAAGTCTTATATCATAAAAGAGTTTGACACAAAAGCAGATATGTAATCATATTATTGACAAGCAAATCTACTATATCAAGAGTGGTTGGGACGTAAACCATACACCACATACAATGCTGGAAAACTAAAGACATAAAAGAATGTAGATATAGGTGACAAGGTCCTCGAAACATGAGGACTCGCCAAGTCTTCAATCTACAAAAAAATCCACTAGCCACGAGCGAGAGGAGGAAGATCGTTGTATCCTAATTTTTTTTTAAAATATGGACACAAGTTTGTATTAGTAGATGGAATGTACTAAGTATGAGGAATATTCATAAAAATGTGCAAAACATGATCATAAGAGGACATAAGGGAAAATATGATATGCATGACCAAGCTATAGCCTTTTAAAGAAGAATCATAAATTATGAACATGGACAATACATCTTAAAAATCATAATGAGAGCTTCATAACACCTTCGAGAGTAACTTAGTTCATTTTTTCAGCTATTAGCTTTAACATACAATAGACTATGCAAGCTATAACATGAAATCTGATGTTATTGACACCAAATTTTGGCATGATATTTTTAAAGTCAATAATTTTAAATATTTTATTCATTAAATAGTTCAAAATACATGTTTTGAAATTTCAATGCAATTTATTGACTCTTATCGTCATTTCTTAAAATATTAAGCTTTTTGTCGGTTAATAATGTTTACATCATTTTGTGATAGTCGGTTGAATATGTTCAAATATTTATTTAATTTGATTATATAATATATATTTTTAAATTGCATTGTTTATATGCCATTCATTTTATCCGTTACATTTTTTAATATTCCTTTTATTGGTATTAATTTTGGTACTTTTAGCATAGTCTATAAATACATTCAAAATACGGATGAAAATCACATACACATATATTTTATTAATCAATGGTTTTAGCCAATGATTTTAAGACCATGGAATAGTACAAAGGTGCTTTTTAATTTTTTTAATCTAAGTCATTGCTTATTGACAAATTTTAACACCTCAGATTTGAGAAAGGCTTGAAAGGGGGAAATTGGGGAACTTACAAGCCAAAACTTGACCATGGAACCCTGCACGGATCCCCAGATGGGTCGTGAAGGGGAACACGGTCTTTGAGATGGCTTGCGGTAAGTCCTTGTACAGGCGTCCCTCCACAAAGGCCTAGACGGACCGTTGAGAGGTTGACGGGCCGTCAAGAAGGTCGTCAAGGGGTCATCAGTATGGGGCCTTCTTACCTAGCCACAAGTCAAGGACAACGGACGGATAGACGGTCTGTGGTGCCTATGACAGGCGGTGAAGGCCACCATCAAGTGTGTTCGGTAGTTTTTTAGTTAGGGGCTATTGGGTCTTTTCCTAATTATTTTAATTCAATATCATGTCATTTTATCCTTTACCCAAATCCCTATATAAAGGTTTTTACCCCCAAAATCACCCAATTCAATTCATTCTCTCAATTTCCCAAAAGAAAACAAGTTCATCCTCCCCAAATATTTCTCTCTCTAGATCCTTGAAGAAGAAAACTGGGTTTTAAGTCAAGTCCCAAATTTCACCATTGAAGTCAAGATTTTGGCACTAAGGTGTGATAGCCTTCATCTATGGAGTTGTTTCTTCCATAGAGTTCCTAATTCGCCAATTTAAATAGTTAGAAATCTCAAATTGAAGTTAAGGTTTACTTCTATGACATGGGTTCCTTTCAATGTTGATTTAATTGATTATTTTAT
>JAJONQ010050352.1:0-20591 GCA_036250385.1 Solanum microdontum
AACAATGCACAATTCACAACAACACAATCGTGATACAACATCAACAATGAATCAATAAGTCTTTCAAACAATTCTCAACACATCACACACCAATAATTAATCACATTGCCATTTACTACCCTTTTTTCATAATTAGAATTATTCAACATGGACAAGTCAACCCATCACCAAGTTCCATTACTTCCCAACACATACCACAAGGAAATACACGATTCTATACACTTAACAAAGGTTGAGAAATCCACTTGCCTCAATTAATCAACAATTCACTTCGGGACTTGAGTCTTCCCCTTTCACTCGGCTTCCAAATCAATGCAATCTATTCAAATAAATAATCACAGTAAGATTTCCAAACTAACAACACCCATAGTACTATATGTCTAGCCTAGACCCAAAAACATTACCGAAATCTATAATCAAGTTCCTAATCTTGATACCAATTAACATATCAACTCTTGTATTCTTCAAATTTAAAGTCTAGGGTTAGATCTTAATTTCCACAAATTCCATAAATCTAATGATATTCATATAATATAATACACCTAATATTTAATTAGCTATCTTAATATAGAAAAACTTGAATTATAATATGGTAATTATAATAAAATTGTGAAACCAAAAAATAGATACATAACCGTTAAATTTAACTACGAAACACCATATAAAATCTAAACTAAAATCCTCAATTTATGATCATGATTTACTTAAGAGAAAACACATAAAAAAAATCCTGAACTTGGTCGGATAATTTACTTTAGCACTTAAACTACACGGGTGTTTAAATACCCCCCTTAACATCTTTGAAGTCAATTAAAAACCACCATGAGATTATTATATCACTCTCACTTGTCACATCATAGTCATGTAAGTGCCACAACATAACCATGTCAGCACCACGTTATTAATTTTTTTTATTAATTATTTTCACAAATATTTCTTTAAGACTTCTAAAAATTAATTTACACTAAGAAATTAATTACAAATGCATTTTCTAAAATTAAAATTTAAAATATGGATCTATTTTTATTCCCCCCATAACCAGCCCCGACCCACCCCGTTTTTATTTCCCCCCTATACCCAGCCCCCATCCACCCCCTTCACTTCTTTCTTCTTCCTTCTTCTTCACCCTTTCTAGCTCTTAACTGCTCATTTTTTTACTCTTCATATTTTCCAACGAGCTCCACCACACCTCCTATTTCTCTTCCTTTCTTCGTCTTATTCGATGAACCAAGAGGTTTTTTTTAACTCCGATGAAAATCGACAAAATTTATATGTGTGAAATTGACGTCAATAATAAGATGTTGGTGTTGGATTTTGTGAATTACTAAAGAGATAGTGAAATTGAAGTAGCTGATAGAGTTGAAGATGAAGATGGAGGAAAAAAGGATGCATCAATGGAGAAGAAGCTTACTGGGGAAGACAATAAAATAAAGAGAAAAAAATTAAAAGTTTTGTGGGCCAATAAGAAAATTCATATAGTTTAATAAAAGTTAATATATTAAGAAAATAATATTTAAAATATTAATTATATATTGACCTATAAAAAATGACATGTGTATGATTTTATAAAAAAAAATTAATTCCTTCACACGCTATTAGGTGAGTGAACTCACTCTTTTTGCTACGTCATCCCTTAGGGCTGCATTTAATTCACTTCAAAGAGGTTAAAAGGAATATTTAAATGTCCGTATAGTTTAAGTGTTAAAGTAAATTAAATGACCAAGTTCAAGGGGTTTTTTTTTTTTATGTCTTTTCTCTTTACTTAATAATCATGTGGCCATCACTATACTATTATTGGCTATCTATATGTCATAATTGCCCACCACAGAGAACACACATTTTGATTCCAAATCCTTTCCTCCACCATTATGATATAATGTTAGCACTTGACTAAGCAACTTTCAGCATTTAATTAACATGAACAAAAAATTAACTCCATATTCAAATCATCAAAATCTCCCCCCTCTAATTAGCTAACACCACATAATGGTTAGGGATACAAATAATTTAATAATCTAATTACTTGATGTTAATGCTTTCAACAACAATGATTTAACTATGGATAAAAGTAACATTGGCACAGAGATGCATGTATCCACAATTCCACTCAATTACAGAACACCCAAAATCTACAGGTTAGTTTTTTGTTCCCCTCTTTATTTTCTTTTCTAAATTAGTTATGTACTAAAAATGACAAATCCTATTAACTTATTTTAATATATATGGGCCAAATGGTATAGGGTCTTAAATAAATTTCAGACTTGGCCTATTATTTTCAATTAAATTAATTATCTAAAAGTACCCTTTAATTAAGTAATTACTATTTAATAAAAATCCGCCAATTAAATAATCGTAGTTATCGAATAGTTTAAAATTTTCAAACCAACTTCACTGACTAATAAAAAAAAAACTCAAGGCTATTATTGGGAGGGGTAAAACATTAATTTTTACGAAAGTTTCCAAAAATGACCTTCTGGGTCATTACATTATCCACCACTAAAAATCATGTTCAAACTCGAACATAAGGAAGAAGAAAGAATAACCGACGTTACCAAGCCTGAGATATTATCTCCCAGAGTCAGAGTACATCTCTATAAATGAGCTCCTCCTGAAGATCATTCCATCAAGATCTACTACTAAGAAGTGAACTTTCGAATAAAATTTTTGTAGATCTATAAATCAGGAGTGATTATCAAGTCACAAACTAACCCATAAACTCAATCTGAACTAAAATCCTCTTGGCCATAACACAACCATCAGGACAAATCTTTTCTTGTATAACCGCGATAAAATTTTGAATCAATGTCGGCTATAATAAAAAGTGAACTTGAACCAACCACCCCATACTCATAATGCATAAACCATCACAAATCTTATCACAATACAATTCTTACAACATAATCATCCCACGAGCTTAAGTTATAAAAATTAATCTTTATACATCAGGTACCCATCACTGGAGAATCAAACTTATCTAACCCAAAGAAGGAAATGATCACGTAACCACCAAGCGAACGATACACCCAGGTATACAGAACCTCTAACAACATTATCAAAGCGCAAGATCAGTAACTGTGATTGTAGACAACTCTTAAGAATGACAGAACTAGACCCAATGATCCCCACATTCAATCACACATACTCGAACGCGACCTCAACAACATGATGAATATTAATACTGCCGAACAACTGTAAATACACATGATAACTCTTCTATAAATTCTCATAAGAAATGTGGTACATGTAGAACCACTAGAATACTTTAATTGCTCCAAAAACAATACCAAATATGTCATATCTACAACGATCAAGTCTGCCGAAGCATCCTACCCTACCATGAGGACATCGCAGGATCAATACACCCGATCCACCACTAGTATTCACCCATAAAAGTGAAAACACGCACGAGCGTAAGCACTGAATCATGCTATAAACCATGTCCAGAATGAAGTAGGTGGTCACATAAGAATATATGAAATCAAGATCGAATAACACTAGATGCTCCTTCCATAGTGCCCATATCAAACATCTACATTCATCTAACACCATCTCTTTGATTTTTAGCTACCGACAATCAACCAGTTGATCTCTATTACAATGGTACACATAATCGATTTATCAAACCCCACATACTCCTCATAATATACGATCGAAGTCAATACTCTTAATACTAATAGGACATCATAACCACACCGAATATTTACCTTGCTCTCAAACTATCACTAGTATCCAAGTCTTCTTAACAAACACATTGTCGCCTCCAAAATTTTTGAACTATGGTTCCTTTGACCAACCATCAATGCCATTTTACCTCATAATCTAAACGAAAATTTTAAGTGAAGCACTTCCGTAGGACCTTTAACAATCAAAAGTAACAAACTCTACAATCTAAACCATGCACAAGTCCTTTGAATTACTCATTACCTGACAAAATTGTTATACTTTGACAAAATATACTACCACAAATATAGACTTACAATTAAGAACTTGAATTCTGGTTCCAACCATGTAGCCCAATTCCCTTATCTATTAACATTAGTTAATACCTTGACGATTTTATGAAATTGCATACCCTGCCTTATCTTTGATCGCTTCTCCATCAAAATTATTTAATCTGTTGATTGAATTTGAATCTTACGATCTAACCAACTCGGAATCATAAAAGAACTTATCACCATCCTCGAGCCGAACATATGTAGCTTTCTTTCTCAAATCTTACCCAATAGCTTTAAACCAATCTGATGAACAATGATACTATTACCATAGCAAGAACCACATGTCTCTGAACCTAATTCTCAACCCTCTCAAGATACATCTTTGACCCTTACAATCAGAGTAATTATTATTGCTCTTGCCTTCTTCTGAAGACTACACTACATCCCATTAATTTTTTCTATTATGACTCTAACTCCTTTCAATTCTATTTGAGAGGTGTCCCAATACCTTATAAAGAAAATTCCATACAACCACACTACTCACCTAATAGTAGCTCCCCAGTCACAATCTATCACGAATTCTTATTACCATCATGCTCAGTTAGCCCTTGCCATCACCACAAAGTAAATCTTATCATCGACATAACACCTCAAACCCAACTATACTAATCAAATCCAAAGGACTCACTCAACATTTTTTATATGCACTTTCTTAATAAAATTCTTAATTGCCTCACATAAGTATACTCGTTGGAAATTTTCTTTACCCATAAGATTTTCATTACGATATCGATCCACTCCCTTAGAGCTTACGATGAAATTACTAACCCTCATTTAGAATCCTCGATATACACTTCACAACCTAACTCATTTATATGATTCCAAAGATCCACCACTATAAATTTCCTTATAAACAATGTTTTAACCCACACATCTGTAGTAATAACTTGTTGTTTCTCAAATATAAATGCAATATCGAGTCTCATTATATGAGCATGTGGTACAATTGACAACTCCTTAAGTAGTGAGTATTTGCACTTGACAATCGACATATCCATTTTCATATAACAATAGTACCATATCGTAAAAGTCTATTATATCCACCACTAGAACACATCATACCTATCGAGAAGATTGTACCTAAATAGCCTACACATTTCCACCTATTGAGTAGTTGTAGTACATTATCAATTTTGTTTGGTCTCTATCTCAAAGTGTAATGCATTCTTTCATAGGTCAATAGTAGAAATAAACACTCCATAACTCTAATCAAGCAAGCATCGGTACCGTTGTAGTTGTCGTATCATAACCTCTTTGATATACACTTAATTTATGAAATCCTAGTAGAGATTCTGACATCAATTGGTACATCATCATTCACTAAGCAACCAATACATGTTATGGTAACTTTACTAAGTGTAGTTTCCAAAGTTACAATGTTCATTATCTAACCACCCCTTTAATCATTCAACTTCCAATTGTTGAACCACTCTAGATGTCATTTATACCACACAAGTACTATTCTCTTTGCTGGGGTAACTAACCTTACTCAATCCTTTTAAATTGCTGAAAGTTCTAAATCTAACCACACATCCTCTCCATGAGTCTATCACTTCCACCTTAGTATCAAGTCTGACATCCAAGCCATACACGACAAATAAATTCTCACATGAAGAACCACACACGACTCATCACTATACGTGAGAGAGAATGAAATGAAACGGTATGAATATGAATGGACAAAAATGCACGATAGAGATTTAAGAAGTAAAAAGTTTTCCTAAAAGTCACCATATCCTCTTGAAGATAAGCAATAGACGTCTCCGCGTTGATCCTCGAGACTCCATTAGACTTGGCTTGTACACACGTGAGACCTATGAACCTGGGCTCTGATACCATTTTGTCACAACCCAAAAATGGACGTGATGTCACTCGTCGTATCCCAGAGAGACAAGTCAGCCTAAAACCCAACTACTATGGTGAGTGCGGAAGTAAAACGAGAATAAAAGCTTAATACTATAAAATAATACAAAATTTATAATCAACTTAAATATACCCCCAAAACCTGGTTGTCACGTGAACAAGCCTCTAATGTATTACACTAGAATTGAATGAAAACATAAGTCTCAAATGATGTTGTCTTTAAAATAAAACAATATCATATATAGGAGTAAGAAGGTCAGCTGAGATGACAAACAACTGCCTCATTAATCTCCACAAGAAGCCCTCAGAAAAAAGAAAAGAATAGAATAGAAAGTATCACGAAGATCCGGGATCGTAACCTACAAAAATGTAGAAGCAAGGGGTGAGTACCAAACCACATGGTACTTAACAAGTAAACTTCTAAGCACAAGCTAAGAGAATAGAATACGGGTACTCCTTACACCCCAACCAAACCTCCCTAACTACAACCTGCATAAAAATCAATCCAACCTAATAGTTCATAATTTACATAGCATATAGTTCAACCACGTCCCTTCAACAGTACAACAACACACAAGATCAGGTTCACCAATCACAAGTTCACAAATGATAAAGATATACAATGCAATGTTAACTATAGTGATGCATGTCTGACCTAACGATACACACCCACTGTCTCTCAATCCGGGACTGATTAACGTTTCAAGCACACCTCATCCAATTCTAGTTGTAAACGATCGTTAAGCAGTATAAAACCCAACCAAGAGTTGGGGTCGAACCCACAGGGAGCAGTATGTGTTCAAATTCAATTATGAAGTACAAAGGTGGTCCAAATAGTTATAGGAATAGAAATTATCGAAAATAACAAGTAAACAAGTCAAAGGGGGTGACACGAATGTCAGATGGGGGGTTTTAGTTTGCAATTATCAGCTACAACGCAATCAAACAACAATGTAATAACAATATAGAGAGGAATAATAGGGATATCATTGATTATAGGAAATTTTTGGTATATTGGTAATTGAAATTAGTAATAGATAGCTAAATATCAGTGGATAAGCTGGACAATGATTGAAATAGCTTTCTCTCGAACAACTATTTCGATTCAAGTGATTTCTTTCGAACATCCATAAGCTTAGCAAATTAGAGCAACCCACAACCTTAATGCATCCTCTCTCTCTCTCTCGCAAGATGGGTAGGATTAGGTTTAGGATTCACTCTCTCGAGCTGAACCCATATCAACCCAATACCTACAAACCATTAATCAAAAGCTTTGGTTCAAAACCCTCTTTCTCAAGCAAAATAAGAACTCAAAGTTAGAACTACATTTGCTACTACAATTCATACATTAAAACACAACTAATGATTAAGTCCACTTCAATATAGCATTTAAATCAGTAATAATCAATACCCATAAGCTAATTCAACCCATAATCACATAATCACACCCTAAGAATTGGGGTTTTAGCTAAATATTATAAAAAGATAAAAACAATTACCAACTTGATTATCCATCAGCTGGGTAATAGTCTCCAAGCCTTTACGATGTTTTTCAAATATTAAATTCAAAAACCCACTTGTAAATCTTCAAGTTTGAGCCTAAAAAAGGCTTCAAAGTCTACAATGGAACTCTAAAACTAAAAAAAAAAAGCTTTCTTCAATGATAGCAAATGCTAAATTTAAAGTTCAAAATTCAATTTATAGTTGCCCAAAATTTGGCCTGAAAGGCCATTAGGCGAGGTAAGTCGGGCTCGCCGAGTGGTTCGGCGATCCGCCCTTTGCTCTCTTCCGTCGCCCTTTTGCATTGGTTCTCAGCATCCCAAGTTCTGTAACTTTGGGCGATCCAGTGTGTTGTCGCGGAATCGATTGGCGATTCACCGAATGCCCATTTTTGTCGGCAACTTGATTTTTTCCTCACCGCTGGCACACTGGAACATTAAGCGAGCTGAGGAACCGCTCGACAGTTTACCGAGTGGTTTTGGCGATCACCAGGATCTCTTTTCTTCCACTTTTTCAGCTTGTTTTGCTCCTTTTTGCCTAGTAGCGTCCTTGCCTTTCTCCCTAGCTTTTATACCCGAAAATCAATGCTTTAACATAAGTTTATAGCATAAATTAGGCATTTGAGGACACTAAAACTATCAAAACAAAGCCCTAAATGAGTCAAAATCTCAGACTCATCAACACCTCCAACTTAAACTTTTGCTTGTCCTCAAGTAAAACTCAAGATCAGCAGTTCAATAAAGGTGTCTCAAATAGTGCTGCATAAGACTCAACATGAATGCACACAAAAAGTTCAAACTACACATATAATGCCCAATCGTGTACTCAAAGATTCAAATTGTGACTCACCATTATCAAAGTTTCTCAAGTTCACAATACTTGCTACAAATGCAAGTTCAAGCTCAACAAGGTTACTCAAATGCCCTCACAACAAAGATGATTCCATATTCACACAAAATTCTTCAACAATTTAAAGTCCCGGAATCACATGCAACTCTCACACTCACAAACATGAACACATGCATGACTCCATCCATAGGTTTGCCTTTATTTTCCAATCAACATTCGTTTCAGCTTACTCAAGATCACAAAGGTCTTTTCAAGGCTTGTAATGGGGCTGAGTGTAAATGTATGGTCATTTTGGTTTAGTGGCTTCTACCTTCATGAAGTATGACCTGAAAATCACTCTTTTTAATTCTCGTTCAAATTCAAACATGTTCAAACTCCACCCCATTATTCAACTCATCATGAATCACCGAATATCCCAATTCTTTTGCAATTTTTTACTACGTTATTTCACAACTTTTACTCTTTTTCAGTCTTCTTCTTTTCTTTTCTTATATTTCCATTCTTTCCTCTTTCTTTTTTGTTACATGGAGGGGTTCCATCTTTTTCAAACCAATCCAAAATATAGGGGGAGTTTGTCACACTTTTTGACTTCCATTCTCTATCACCACATGGCCAAGTTGGCTATTCAAACAAACCATACTTCACGAAACTTATGGGTGAAGGGATAAAGAGAGGTCACAATTGTTCAAGTTTCTTCCAAGAAAAGGGAAAGGCTCAAAAGGTGCCAAGCTAGATTCATACATCTCACAAGGTTGGCCACAAAAGAGGTATATTGTCAAATTGGTTCACTCTTCAAAATTCTTGCCTAAGCGCATTTCAAGTGCTCACATCACTCAATCAACCAAACTAACGAGGCAAATTCTAGGTGTTATCAAACACAATGTTCAAAGTAATCTCATCATACAAGGCATTGGTACCAAAATCAAACAAGACTCCAACTTTCTAACTAGCGTTCAATGCTCATCACAAGACACTCATTCAACAACCGGCTAGTCACAACGAGATGCTAAAAGTTCACATATTGCCTATGTAACTTAGTTTGCCTTATCGTAGCCGTACATTCATTTCATTCAATTAAGAGCACTATTTGAGTCATCGATGTTGATCACAATCGACAATCAAATTCGCACAAGAACATCCACAATCACACAAAAAAAAAAACCAAATAAGTCCAATATTCACAAAACATATTATCAAAACAAAATCAGTATCACAAGAGGTAGTTATGGAAATACCTCACCCCACCCAACAAAAATAATCATTTGTCCTCAAATGCAACTAAAACAAAAACAGAGTATAAAAGTAATAAAAAGGGAGGGGAAAAAGTCATCCTCCCAGGCTAAGCCTGGGTGAAGTTTGCATCTCAGCCACTCCATCTGTCTAGGCATTAGTGCCCGGGGTCACACTCTTAGGTTGGGCATTAGTGCCCGGTGTCTCATCCACCTTGGCTCCACTAGAGCCTGCCATGTAAGTATCCCTCAGGGAGGCCTGAACAGTTGAATCTACCATAGCCTCCTCTAAGTCAGTCAGGCCCTTAAAATCAGTCTCCTCCTGAACACCAAGCTACTTCTCATCAGTCTCAGCCTCACACTCTGCAGCAGCATCATCAACTCTAATCTAATCTCCGGTGGTAGCCAAAGGCACATCTGATTGAGGTGGAATATCGGTGCTCGGGTCGTCCGGGATCTCCACAGTCCCAAAGATCAAGGACATATCAGTGGACTTTAGCTGGACCACATCCTTCCTCAACTCAACAATCTCGGCCTTTAAGGTCGTCACCTCATGAGTAGCTCCCTGGTCTCTCTCACACACCTTTATTCTCGCGGTGAGGGCATCAATAGAAGCCCTGAGAGGCATCAATGCGGCAATAAGAGAACTCTCAATCATCTCAAGAATCACGGCCTCTAGCCGGGAGTCGCGCACATCAACAGAATGGGCTAGGTGCCCCATCTTGAGCATATGGCCTGGGTGATTAGAGGCATGTAGGCAGTAGTACCAACAACAGATCTAGGGGGTGGGGGAGCAGCAGAAGTATGTGGGGCCTCAAAAGGAGTGGAGCTAGACATACCTGAAGGCCAGTGGACGAAGTAGGCATGACTGCCTCATCAAGTATCATATCAATATCATTTCCCGAGGAAGTTTCCACTGCGGCTGCGCTTCTTTTCTCAGCCTCATCCTTCTGGTACTCGGCCTCAATACGGCGGATGTCAGTAGAGGAGGTGGGTGTTACTTCCATATCTGTATTCTCATCTCAAGGAACATGGACCTGTCTGCATATCTTGGTGATCAACACCAAATATGGGAGAGATGTCTGGCGCTACTTGGCCGTCATAGCCATCTCCTGCTCAATGATCGAACCTTAAATGAGGCTTTTCCTAGCAATAATAGATCTAAGACAAGTCATCTTTGGGTGGCAGAGGATAAACTGGTTCTGGGACGGCATGATCATACTGCTAATAAACATGAACCAATACCTCACCGCCCCATTGCGATCCTTCTTCTCTATTGGCACTCCCGCCTCAATCCACCTTGGGGTATTGTCAGAAAGAAGAGGAGTCAGCCAACCTTTTAAGTCATCCAAAGTATGTGTCTGAATCATAATCTGGTAGTCATGGATGAAGTTATAAGTACATAACAAAATGACATTTATGTCCTCACTGTCACATTTCACCTTCTTGCCCTGGACAATCACATAATCAACTGGTTTAAAGGTACTGCCTTCATCTTCCCTTGTGTCACCAAGTATTTGTGGGCCGAGTAGAACTCCTAGATCCAATTCGGAATGTAGGGGCCCCGGGGTTTAGTGAAAATCTCAAATTTGTGGGATTTGAGGGTGCGCCATATCTCAGGATACCTTTCCACCACATCATCTATGGATAGTCTCTTCACCTCGATAATAGTCCTTAGTCCCTCAACCTTTAGTCTATTGAGAGACTAGGGAGAAGGACTATGTATCGGTGGTGCCGGGACCACAGTCTGTGCTGGAGTTGGAGGGAGAGTCTGAGGCACCGAGATCCTAGACGGATCATGCATTCCCTTGGAGTGAAGCTCTACTCTTTGTGCCTGTAAAAGTTGATCATCCCTAGGCTCAGAGATGGAAGCCTAAGAATCCTGGGACTCTTCTTCATTGTCTGATGAGGTGAGGTGAGTCTCGTAGACTCTCTTACTATCGAAGCTGGCCTCCAGTGACTCCACCACGTTCACCTTGCCCTTTCCTTTTCCTTTTCCTCCCTTTGTGGGGAGTTTGGATGACTTTACCTTAGATGCAACTGCATCCTCATTTATAACTTCTCTTCTTGCCTGCTTGCGGGGTGGCATGTCTTTTCCTGACACTTTAGGTTTAGCCATTCCTGCAACACAACGGAAAAACACTTAGAGAAAAATTCTCAGAAAAATGCAAAAAAACTACTTGTAGAATGACTTGCCGAACTGTTCAGCGAGTCGCCGAGTTGATTTGGCGAGTCAAATCGGGCTCGCCGAAAGTACCAGTATACAATTTTTAAAACATTCAATGCAGGTCGGCGATGTTCAGGGTCACTCAGCGAATCACCAACACCAATCGACGAGCTAGAAGTGGGTCTCCGAAAGTTATAATGTATTTTTGGGGTTAAGGGCGCAAAAGGGCTATCAAGAAGACCTTTCGGCGAGTCACCGAGTGAACTCGGAGAGCTCAAGAATCTCGCCGAAAGTTACAGAACAACTCAACCAATTTGGAAATTAAGGGTGATCTATGAGGGACTTTAGCGAATCGCCGAACCATTTGGCGAGCTCGACTTAGCTTGCCAAACGGCCCAACATGCCAGTTTTTAACCCCAATCTTCAAAATCAAGCCCACAACCCCCAAAAATAAAATTAAACACAAACACCATCAGATTAAGGCTAGACCCATACTACCCATTCCCTCAGGGGGACTCAGACTTCCCCCAATTTGGCCAAAATTGTCCATTTGACAACTTTTGCCCTTAAGAATGACATCAAACGCTCTATCATTGGGAAAATTACATTATTTAACACAATTTAGGGTTACTTAGACTTCACCCCACTAGACCCAACACATTTACACCACAACCCAACAATTTAGACTCGATTTTACAAGAAAGAACATGGGAATCGATCAATTTAAGGTAATTAGGCATTAATTGAACCAAATTACGGGCAATCCAACACTTAAACACAATTAAAACATGATACCCAACAACAATTAACAATAATGTACCTATTGCATTTGATTTCAACACAAATTTAAAGAACGGGGTTCGAAAAAACCAACCTTAGTTCCACAATCCGAGCAAAGAATTCACAAGATACAAGGGAAAAAACAAAAAAATATGAAAGATCAAAAGTGGGGAGTGAGAGTACGGGGTTGAAAATGGGAGAAGTTGAAGGATTTTGAAATTTTAAACTGTTTGGCCTTTAAAACCTTTCGGTTCGCGCTCCCTTCGGTGGTGTAGGTCATGCTCGCCGAACTGGTATTTTACCTAGCCGAGTTTTATAGGACTCCCATCAATTTAGGGGTTCAAACGGCGGACAAAATCAGACTCGCCGAACTATTTGGTGAATTGCCGATTAAGCATGTAGCTCACCGAATTTTACAAAGTTCCCCTTCAAGCTTGGTGGTTCCAACAGATATCTAAGTCGGGGCTCACCGACCTTTTCGGCGTGTCGCCGACTAGACTTTGACTCACCATTCTACCCATTTACCAACACTTTTCACTTTTCAACCTGTACAATCAACACCCGTTACTCAAAGTCAAAACTAAAAGCATTAAAAACTTGGGTTGCCTCTCAAGAAGCGCCTTAGTTAATGTCATGGCACGACGCAAATACCAATTTATGGATCATTCTTCGGGTTTGCCAGGTATCACTTGGCAGTCCCCTTTCGGCCCTAGTTCAAATGAGAAGAAATCTGACCCATTTGGGTCTCCAACTGCTTGATTGACACAAAATGGGAGGTGACCATCTGATTAAGTGTCGAGACATCCTCCTTCATCTCTTTCAACACTTTGTCCGACCCTTCAACTTTGTTGAGAATACGTGAGAGCATGTCTTCCGTATGGACATTTTTAGACTTCTTGGGCTTTTGTCGCTCATGGGGTGGGACGTACCTGTCCTTGTCCCCCTTTCTTTCCTTCCAAGTGGCGTTATGATCACGCCAATCTCTGTCACGATCTATCCATCCCTCATCTCTATTCCAACTCGGATTTCCACCCAGCCTTAGATAGTTTTCTCAATAATATCCTCCTTGATTAGCTAGGAAGTTCACTTCCTCATTGTACAATGCCTCAAATTGCGCTTCATCGGGGTTCACTCCACCAACACCCTCAACATTAAAACTCTTCATACCATTGCCCATCACATTTTTTGCCAACAGATCCAGTTGGGTCATCATTTTGGCCATGTTTTGATCTCTCTCTTGATCCTTTTTGATCTTCTCTTTTGTCATTCTAAAGGTGAGAGGAGAGACTTGGTTTTCACGAGTGTACCATGCCCTATTGATCTTGGTCATGCCATCAAATAGTTGAGACACTACTTCATAGGGCTATTGCATGATAACTCTGGGAATAAGTTGATTAGCAACTCATTTGTTCACCGAGTCAAGGCTCCTATAGAAGTGCTACTGCAATATATGATTTGACAACCCATGGGTTGGACATTGAAGTACCAACTTCTTAAACCTCAGCCACATCTCATGGATAGGTTTACCTTCCTAGCATTTGAAACCTTGGATATTATCCCTAAATGTCATTATCTTTGACAGGGCAAAGAATCTCACATTGAATGTTGCGGTAAGCTTATCCCAAAGGGTGATGGAATCCCTCGACAACTCAGCTAACCATTTGCTAGCTTCACCCATCAAGGAGAAAGGAAACAACTTGAGACAGACTGATTCTTGTGATACATTCTTGAATGAGAACGGACCACAAACATCCACGAAGTTCCTAATATGCTCATGAGGGTCTTCGTGATCCAATCCTCCATATAATCCCTTCATTTGGAGGAGCTGTAGCATTGTGCTAGTGACATGGAAGATAACATTCCCTTCAATTAGAGGTAGACGTATTGCACCCACACCACCCAATGGGATTGGGTCATTCACATTTTAGTCATTTACATCATTGAGGTTCCCAATATCGTCTTGGTGGCCCATTTGGCTACCATTACTCCCGTTTACGCTCATCTCTTTCTCTGTTCAACACAAAAAACACAAACACAAAACAAAAAGTAAGTCGATTAAATTACAACAAAAAAGATCACAATTAAACTTCAATAAAATAATTTTAAACAACACCACTCCCTAGTAGCGGCACCATTTTGATTAACGTTTCAAGCACACCTCATCCAATTCTAGGTGCAAATGATCGTTAAGCAGTATAAAACCCAACGAAGAGTTGGGGTCGAACCCACAGGGAGCGGTACATGTTCAAATTCAGTTATGAAGTACAAAGGTGGTCCAAATAGTTATAGGAATACAAATTGTCGAAAATAATAAGTAAACAAGTCAAGGGGGTGACATGAATGTCTTGGTTTGCAATTATCAGCTAAAACACAATCAAACAACAATGAAACAATAATAAAGAGAAGAATTCTCGGGATGTGATTGATTATAGGCCAATTTCGCTATATGGGTAATTGAAATTACTAATAGATAGCTAAATATCAGTGGGTAGGCTGGACTATGATTGAAATAGATTTCTCTCGAACAATTATTTCGATTCAAGTGATTTTTTTAACATCAACGAACTTAGCAAATTAGAGCAGCCCACAACCTTAATACATCCTCTCTCTCGAGCAAGATGGGTAGGATTATGTTTAGGATTCACTCTCTTGAGTTGAACCCATATCAACCCAATACCTACAAACCATTAATCAAAAGCTTTTGTTCAAAAACCTCTCTCTTAAGCAAGCTAAGAACTCAAAGTTAGAACTGCATTTGCAACTATAATTCATATATTAAAACATAGCTAATGATTAAACCCACTTCAATATAGCATTTAAATAAGTAATAATCAATACCCATAAGCTAATTTAACCCATAATCACACCCCAAGAATTTGGGTTTTAGCTAAACATTATAAATAGATAAAAACAATTATCAACTCGATTATCCATTAGCTGGGTAATAGTATCCAAGCCTTTACAATGTTTTCCAAAGATTAAATTCAAAAACCCACTTGTAAATCTTCAAGTTTGAGCCTCAAAAAAGCTTCAAACTCTACAATGGAACTTTATAACTCAAAAGAAAACTCTTCTCAATGATAACAAGATACTAAATTTACAGCTCAAAATTCAATCTATAGTTGCCTAAAATTTGTCATGAAAGGCCATTAGGGGAGGTAAATCGGGCTCATCGAGTGGTTCGGTGATCCGCCCTTTGCTCTCTTCCGTCGCCCTTTTGCATTGGTTCTTAGCATCCCAAGTTCTGTAACTTTGGGCGATCCAGTGTGTTGTCGCGGAATCGATCAGCGATTCACCGAATGCCCATTTCTGTTGCCAACTTGGTTTCTTCCCAGGGCTGGCACACTGGAACATTAAGCGAGCTGAAGAGCCACTTAGTGATTTGCCGAGTGGTCTTGGCGATCACCATGATCTCCTTTCTTCCACTTTTTCAGCTTGTTTTGCTCCTTTTTGCCTAGTAGCGTCATTACCTTGCTCTTTAGCTCTTATACCTAAAAATGAATGCTTTAACATCAGTTTATAGCATAAATTAAGCATTTGGGGACAATAAAACTATCAAAACAAAGCCCTAAATGAGTCCGAATCTCGGACTCATCAGGGACCCATAAGGGGCATGTCTGTCCATGCATCTGTCACAACGTATGACATGACCCTCGATAATAAAATCCATCGCGACGTGCGATACGTCCCTTGATATTAGAATCCATCATGGCGTGCGACACGTCCCTCAAGTCATAATATCCGTCACGGCATGCAACACGTCCCTCGAAATGGTATATCCTCTTTAATTTCTTATTCTTCCACAATTCAATTAACACTTGTCACAACCATGTCTCATAACCAATGCAAATGACATGTTCACACAAATAATGAGAAGATGATCATTTTTATAACAATGCACAATTCACAATAACACAATCATGATACAACATCAACAGTGAATCAATAAACCTTTCAAATAATTCTCAACACGTCACACACCAATAATTAATCACATTGTATTTTAATACCCCTTTTTCACAATTAGAATTATTCAATATGGACAAGTCAATCCATCACCATGTCTCATAACTCCCCAACACATACCAAAAGGAAATACACATTCTATACATTTAACAAAGGTTGAGAAATCCACTTGCCTCAATTAATCAACAATTTACTCGGGACTTGAGTTGTCCCCTTTCACTTGGCTTCCAAATCAATGCAATTTATTCAAATAAATAATCACAATAATATTTTGAAACTCACAACAACCATAGTACTATATGTCTAGCCTAGACCGAAAAACATCACATAAATCTATTATCAAGTTCCTAATCTTGATACCAATAACATATCAACTCTCATATTCTTCAAACTTAAATCCTAGGGTTAGGTCTTAATAGTTCAATAGTACTTCACTGTCACTACCCGAGGCTACCCCCTTGACGTAACACGGGACCTAAGATTATGAGTGACCCCAAGCTAACCCTAAAGCTGGCATATCATAAACATACTAAAATATATCTAAATGAAAACATGAACTAATGCAGAAGCTAAATCAATTGATAACTGAAAGATTGGGAATACCCAATACTGATCTGAATATATATAAGCTTACTACGAGTTTAGTGATACTGAACATTCACTCAAAGATAAAGCTAATCTAATAATATGTCTGAAAAAGCCTCTAACTAAGTTAAGTTGTTGGGACATGCCCCTCAGCTAACTTTAACAAAAACTAAAAACTGAATAAAAGACTAATTATGAAAAGTATGTCTATTGTCCTCGAAGTATGAGGACTCACTACTGAAGTTGTTGAATACGGACCGAAAGTTGATCTAAGCACGATCTGAATGTTGAATACCTGAACCTACATGATGGAAGGATGTAGCGCAGAGTATGCGTCAGTACTTGGAATTTACTTAGCATGCAGAATACAGATAATAGCTGAACAAAATATATAAGCTAAATAATGCATAACTGAGCAATGATATAATCTAAACAAAATAATAATACTGAAACATACTGAAAGCTGAGCTAAATGCAATGACCAAATACTAATCATGAAAAAAACATGTTGAGACTAAATACTGAGGTACAAACTGAAAACAAATGCACTAGAGTTTGACTGTGGGAGCTACTATTAACCGATATAAAACCACGTGAGCTAAATGCGGTGTCCGATCTATACGCCCCATCGAGAGGACCCAATATACCTTGCCAGGGGTATAGAGGCATGACTGGTGTGATCACTAAATCTAATACCCAACAAAGGGGACTTATACTCTTACGGGGGCACGTAGTTCTGGGACTATACAGGTACGCTAAACCCTAGTTCAACTCGATGTTAAGTCTACTCCTAACTAATTGTTTATATGACACATTATGACTGAAATATTGAAATGTGGAATAGCTCAAAATACTGACATGCAAAATCTGAGAATATAACAATTATATACTGATAATGTGACATTCGAAAACTGAAGCAAGATTATCTGTTTTACTGACCTAGCAAGTGAATTTCATGAACTAAAAGAAACTACACAACTAGGGTTCTGAGTTTCATACAAGGGATTTAACAATGATTCCAAGAAAACATGATAATTTGATTATGAACACTATAACAACTAAATCACAACAAATATCTAAGGTTTCTAGAAACCCTAGGTCTAAACAAGATATGGGGTATCAAGAGTCTAACTAAATTCTAGGAACCTAGTGGACGAAATGAATCTACTAGTGAAATCCCACATGCCTGGTGACGAAATCTAAGAAAAAATCCTCCAATTTTGGGGCTAGAACTAGAAGGAAACCTGCTCGTTGTTCTTGGGAAATTTGGTGCCTCTTGCTTCTCTTTTTGCTCTAATTTTGATGAATTTTTTAGCATAAAGGTTCTGGGTATGTCTGACTACTGAGTAAAACAACTTAGTTTAGGCATTAAACGACGTAGTTTAAGGGCCCCAATGCATAGGAAAAAGACCTAAGTGACCTTATCTTAAATGTTGACAAAGGTCATCCACGGAGGGACCTACGGACCGTCGGTTGACCTACAATCGTCGGTCGGGGTCGTTGGTCAAACTCTGCCCAATAGGGCTTCACTAAAACAAGCATAAAGTTTTACTCCAAGATGGGATTTTAGCAAACTTGGTGGCGTTGGAAAGAGGATTAAATTATCTTTCATCTGATAGGTCATGGGCCACCTAATTCATTTTGTGCTAAAAGATATGACCGTTTGAAGTTGACCCAACAACCAATTCCCTCCAATTGGCTACTGACCCTCACCTACGGTCCGTAGGTCCAACCACGGACAGTCCTGGTCAATCATGGGTGGGGGTAAAAAACCATACATATTTGGTGCCCAACGACGAACCCCACCTACGGACCATGTGTTAGACCACGGACCGTCGGTGGCGTCCGTGGTTCTTGCACCAAGTCTGGAAAGCCGCAATTTTTTCTATTTTGTCAAATCTGAGGTGTTACATTTACTTTTTGAATATTAAGTTGTTGCCTCATATCACTATGTGTCAATTCAAATTGAAAGATATTGACAATTACGTATATGTTCCTTCCTTTTGTCCAAAATTTGTTCTTACCCTTTGTCTTTGCATTAGTGGGGGATTGTGATATTAATTCTCCCTTATTAATTTATCGTAATGCAAAGAACACAAAATAAAATACGTTACAAAGAGAATAAATTTTCTGTTCCAAAACTAAACAAGAGTTTCTGTAGAATGTGATGTAATGGCCTTTAATGCCATTAACATTCACAATGTGTTATCAAAATTAACTCTTGAATCTACAATAACTCATATAGAAATTTTCTATATAAGTAGTGCCTTTTGTGAAAGCAAATACAACCAACAAAAGAAAAGAAAACATTTTCCATCTTTCTTCTTATTCTTAGAATATTTTTTGGGCAACATCCAAACTTTTAGCCACGAGTGCATGTGTTTGAAAGTAACTCTGGAACCTTGGAGAGCGACCGGCTACAATGATTTGCACGAAGTCAAGCCGAAATCATTTTCAAGGCAGTGGCTTGCCACTACACAGTGTTTGTGATAAGTTAATTACTACTTTATAATTCTAATCAAATATAAATAACTTTTTCCAACAATTATGAATGATTTAAGGTTGCTTTGAGACTAAAGCATCTACATTGTTGTTGTGAAAAGTTATTCTTACACGAAGGATTCATAGGGTTGAAAGGTTTTCTCAACTAAAGATTAAATCAAGATTTAGGAACTATTCTAAATGAACTCTAGCTTGGATTGGCTACATGATTGTGTCTTTCAATGGATAATAAGATAAATATGATTAATAACTATTCCATGAGATTTATACTTAGCAGCGGGTGGACTAGCAAGGATTACCCATGTCCCATAACTATGTGCCACCATAGGTTGTCTTATATAGACATTAGCTAGTGGATCCACTTATAGCTCACATGGTCTATATCGGTTAATGGCAAGTTCCCACAATAATGAACTAAGGTTACTTTCTAAAAGTATCTCAAATATGTTTTAAAGATGCTTAGCTTGCATTGACCATGATTACGACTTATGTTTTCTAACATGTTATTTTATGATTTAGTTTGGTCATTCCATGTCACGCAAAGTCCTTTTTAGCATGATTTCGTAACTCTTATGCATTGCTATCATACTTAGTACATTCCATGTATTAATGCATACTTGTGCCGACATTGTTTCACTAATATAGGGTCCAATGTTCCCTTTCCGCACACTCGTGGCTAGGGGTGTTCACGGGTTGGTTTGGGTCGGTTATTGGTCGAAGCCAAAACCAAACCAACTTAATCGGTTTTAAAATTATCAAAACCAAACCAAACCTAATATAATATACATTTATCGGTTTGGTTGTTATCATTTTCGGTTCGGTTTGGTTCGGTTATTCGGTTATTAACTATATACATAAAATTAAAAGAAATAATTCATTCAAAACGTGAAAAAAGTGACAATAATCCATTCAAAATGAAAAATAGTTAGAATGACTGACATTATGAAACTTTCGATCATTGAATTTACTATGAATAAAGCTTCAAAGTTCACTACTTTTGTCCTAGAAGGAAGAGACATTGATATTTTCAATACCACAAAGAATTGTCATAGACACTCATATACATGAAACCAATAAGATAAATGTTCTTACCTTGGGCATTTTTACTTTCATAAGTAAATTATAAATAAATTTTGATGAATACATATATAAGAT
>JAJONQ010050353.1:0-10015 GCA_036250385.1 Solanum microdontum
AAGAAGAAATTTGATTTTTTGATGTTAGTTGTGACTATGCTTTCTAGTATTTTAGTTTTTGTAGCCTCGTTTGGTATACAAAAAAAAAAAAAAAAAACTTAAACTGAAAGCAACAAACTACAAGCCATTAGCTTTAACTTATAACTTTTTTTTCTTTTTTTGGTAGGGACAAGATAGTGTCGGTCAAATTAATAAAATAACATTACACATATTATTCTAATAACTTTTTGGTAACACAGCAACAATATCAAAGTAAAATAAAAATAAGAATATAAGATTGAATATATAGGTTAAAAACGAATATATAGAAAATATTTAGAATAATGTGTTGATAAATGCATGGAGATATGTTCAAATTAGTTAGTTAAATCTACTGTTGCATTAGTGTTCACTGTACATTAGTTAGTTACAAGTTAGTTAGTAACAATATTAGTGAATTGATTAGTGATGTAAAGATAGATGAGCTGGCATCGGTTAATTAGAAGATTTGTGATTTGATTCCTCTATAAAAGAATGAAGCTGAACTCACATGTAACACATGACCATTATCAATAATATTTTCTATTCTTCCTATTCTAAATCACGTCTAGATTAATTGTATCAATGGTGAGCTTGTAAGCTCACATTTTCACATGGTATCAGAGCTCAGGTATCTGAGTACATAGATCAGAATTACAATTGATTTAGATCTCTTCTTGTTAGACGATTTTATACTTCTTCAAGACGATTATGTGCTTCTTCAAGTTACAGCAATGGCACCTATCAAAATCGATCAAAACGACCCTCTGTATATTGGTTCATCTGATGCTTCTGGTTCAGTGTTGATTCCCATCAAGTTGACTGGATCTGAGAACTATGGAATATGAAGTAGATCAATGAAGATTGCACTATTGGAGAAAATATGGATTTGTAACTGGTGCTTGTACCAGAGGATTGTACAAAGAAGAAATGCATGAACAGTGGGAGACATGTAATGTTATTGTGTTGCCATGGTTGATGAATACAGTGAGTGAAGAGCTACTCAGTGGTACAGTCTATGCTACAACTTCTTTCTCAGTCTGGGCAGATTTGAAAGAGAGATTTGACAAGGTCAATCGCATAAGGATCTATCAGCTGCATAGAGAGATTACAACACTTACACAAGATATGGATTATGTATCGCATTACTTTAGTAAGATGAAAACACTATGGGGTGAGTATGATTATAATTGTCCTCAATCTAAGGAATATGTAGATCACCTGCAGCAGTTAAGGTTGATTCAATTCTTAAGTGGACTGAATGAGTCTTATGACCAAGCACGTAGACAAATTTTGCTAAATGGAATTACACTATCCATAAATCAAGCCTATGCTATGATTATAGAAGATGAAATCCAACACACAGCTAACTTGATCAGTGTAGTCGAAAAACCTGATCCAACAGTAATGAATGTGAATAAAGCTTAAGGAAGGGAGTACTACGAAGGGAGAAAGTGTGAATACTGTCATTATATTGGTCACACTAAGGAAAATTGCTACAAACTAATTGGTTATCCAAATGACTGGAAACTAAAGAAGAAAACAGGTTATGGAAATAGAAAGAATGATGGACAAGGAAATAATACAAGGAATTCACATCAGGGTGGATATAGAGGACAATATACAGCTAATCAGGTAATTGGTAAGGCTTATGAACAATCTCAGGAAGATTCAACCAGTCAAGGAGAAGGAAATTCAACAGCTCATTCACCTTTGGCAAAGGGACAGACATTCACTAAAAGAGAGTACAAACAAATATTTGATATGTTGAACAAAGATGCACATGTCAACATGGCAGGTATTAACTCTTGTCTAATATCAAAACCTTTTTCACAAAAGTGGATAGTAGATTCTGGTGCATCTCACCATATCACAGCATACAAGCATTTACTGACAAAGAGTTATGATATGACTAAATCACAGAAGAATCAAGTGCATCTTCCTACAGGAGACGAAGTGGAAATTAGTCACATTGGTGAAACACCTATATTTAGCAATGAAGTAGTGAAAAATGTACTACATGTACCAAACTTCAAGTCTAGTTTGTTATCAGTGTCCAAACTCACAAGGGAACTGTCATGTTTTGTGTCTTTTTATCCTGACTTCTGTGTCTTTCAGGACCTCTTCAATGACAGGGTGAAGGGGATTGGTAGAGAAGAGGGTGGTTTATACATTTTCAAATATAGTTCAATAGCAAGGCAAGAGAAATCAGTGCAATGTAATCAAGGAATAGTAGTTGCAGAAGAAACAATTCAAGATATCAAGATATGGCATCAAATACTTGGGCATCTATCTCAACACACCATAAGACATCTTAACCTGATTCACAACAATAAAAGTGAAGTACTTACTAATTGTCATGTTTGTCCATTAGCTAAACAAACTAGACTTGTATTTTCTATTAGTAATTCTAGAACTACTAGTTGTTTTGATAAGGTTCACATGGACTTATGGGGACCATACAAGACAGGTCTCTAAATAAGAAACAGTACTTCTTGACAATAGTAGATGACTATAGTAGATTTGTATGGATTTTCTTGTTACAATTGAAATCAGAATCTATTGTGGCCAACAAACTTTTCTTTTCAATGATCAAGACTCAATTTGGTTTTACTGTTAAAGTTGTAAGGTCAGACAATGATAATGAGTTCTTCAATTCTCAGTGTACCAAATTGTTTCAAGACTTAGTAATATTGCATCAAAGTAGTTGTCCTCACACACCACAACAAAATGGTGTGGTGGAAAGAAAGCATAGGCAAATTCATAACATAGCCAGGGCCATCAGATTCCAATCACAACTACCTATCAAGTATTAGGGGTATTGTATCAAAACAATTGTGTAATTGATAAATAGATTACCATCATCAGCTATTGCAAATAGAAGTCCTTATGAACTACTTTATTCCAAGTCTCCAAATATTTCTCATCTCAAGGTCATAGGTTGTTTGTGCTACACTTCAGTACTGCCAAGAGGTGATAAATTCTCAGAAATGATTGTCCCTACTATCATGCTAGGATACTCAGAATCCCAAAAGGGCTACATGTTATTAGACATTAACATCAATAGAATATTTGTAAGTAGAGATGTAGTGTTTCATGAAAAGGTCTTTCCATTTACTCAAACTTGCTCACCTGACTTCAATGGTTTTCCTTTAGAAGTAAGTTAGTCACCTATTCCTGATATTGAACATATTCATGACACTGAGGTTACTAATGGTGATGGTGAGCCAAATATGGTAGAAAGTATAGATGATATTGTTCCTGAAGTTGCTGACATATCTCATCTTACTACTGCTAATCAACTTGTATTGACACCTCATGAAACTGAACATGCTCAGTCCTCACAAACTCATGAAGAAGTAGTAACTCCATTCAGACCACCACCTGTTGATCTTTCTGTTAGAAGGACCTCAAGATGCACTAAAGAACCCACCTGGATGAAGGACTGTCTTTCTACAACCAAGCATAAAAGTAATACAAGATATCCTCTAGTCAATTCTCTCAATTATAACAAAGTTACTTTTGGTTACAAGAGTTATTTGAACAAAATCCCTGATTGTGTGGAGCCAAAAAAATTTAAGGATGCTGCCAAGAATGAGAGGTGGATCCAAGCTATGTAACAAGAGATTCAGGCTCTTGAAGAAAACAATACATGAAAGGTGGTTGAGTTACCAAATGGGATCCATACTGTGAGGTCAAAGTGGATTTACAAAGTAAAGTACGAGGCAAATGGTGAGGTAGAAAGGTTCAAAGTCAGGCTAGTGGCTAAGGGTTATAGTCAACAAGAAGGATTGGATTACCATGACACTTTCTCACATGTAGCAAAAATGGTAACAGTCAGGTGTGTGATTGCATTAGTTGTGTCTAAAGACGAGAACCTATATCAAATGGATGTCTATAATGCCTTCCTTCAGGGTGATTTAGATAAGGAAGTTTAAATGGAGATGCCAGAAGGTTTTAAAAGACCAGGTGATAACAAAGTATGCAGACTGCTTAAGTCATTATATGGCCTTAAACATACATCTAGGCAATGGAATTTAAAGCTTACAAATGCCTCGCTGGCCTCTAATTTTACTCAAAGTGCACATGACTATTCTTTGTTCACATTGAAGAAAGGTGAAAACTTGGTGATTATATTGGTCTATGTTGATGATCTACTCATCACAGGAAGTAATACACAGATGATCTCTGAAGCCAAAGAGAATCTGCACAAACAGTTCAAGCTAAAGGATCTTGGTGAACTTAAATTTTTCCTTGGCATTAAGGTTTTGAGATCATCTGAAGGTGTTATTTTGAATCAAAGAAAGTATATTTTAGATCTTGCTGCTGAGGCAGGTCTTATTGGTACTAAGCATGCACCAATTCTATTGGAATCCAATCTGAGACTAACTTCTTTGCAGCATGACTTGGTAACTGGTTTCACTGGTGATGATATACTTCATGACATTACTGTATACCAAAGGTTAGTTGGTAAGCTTTTATATGCCACTATCACCAGACCTGACATTAGCTATGCAGTGCAAACTCTTAGTCAATTCATGCAAACCCCTAAGAGGTCACATTGGGAAGCAACCACTAGAGTGATTAAATACTTGAAAGGAATAGTTGGTCAAGGTGTTTGGTTGAGATTTAAACCTACTAATGCCTTGTCTTGTTAGTGTGATTCTGACTGGGCAGCTTGCCCCAACACTAGGAGGTCCATTACAGGGTATGTGGTTAAGTTTGGAGAGTCATTGATCTCTTGGAAATCCAAGAAGCAGCAGACAGTATCCAGAAGTTCAGCTGAGGCTGAGTATAGAAGTATGGCCTCAGCTGTGTCTGAAGTTACTTGGTTGCTGGGCTTGTACACTGAATTAGGAGTGCCTATTCAAAAGCCTATCAATGTCCTGAGTGATAGCAAACCAACCATTCAATTAGCGGCCAATCTAATCTTCCATGAGAGGACAAAACACATTGAGATAGACTAGACAAGATCAAAGCAGGGGTCATTGACACGTCTATGTTCATACTCAACAGCAACTTGCAGATTTTTTGACAAAAGGATTGAGTCAAGCTCAACATTCACATCTTTTGGGCAAGCTTGGTGTGCTCAACATTCTACACCCTTCAACTTGAGGGGGTGTGTTCAAATTAGTTAGTTAAATCTACGGTTGCATTAGTGTTCACTGTACATTAGTTAGTTACAAGTTAGTTAGTAACAATATTAGTGAATTGATTAGTGATGTAAAGATTGATGAGCTGACATTTTTTAGTTAGAGGATTTGTGATTTGACTCCTCTATAAAAGAATGAAGCTGAACTCACATGTAACACATGACCATTATCAATAAACTTTTCTCTTCTTCCTATTCTAAATCACGTCTAGATTCATTGTATCAATGGTGAGCTTGTAAGCTCACATTTTCACAAGATGAAAAAAAAAGTTTTAAAAATGATTTCACCTAATACAAAAAGTTCATGGTTGTTTAATGGGATGCTATACCTTATAATTTTGGTTAAAACTCATAAAATTGTGATATTTTAAACTTAATTTTTTTTGGGTATACTATCATTTAATTATTATTATTTTTGAAGCATAATATTCACGGAACATGTCATCAAAAAGTGTGTATAGAAACTATATATACAGACTAAAATCGTAGAGTTACCAACATAGGTGGTAGTGTAGTGGTGAGACTGCTACATGCTTTCATGCGGGCTTCGAACACCGAGCGAAAAAAATAAAAATAAAATATAGAGTTATAATACAACATTAACACATTAACACGTATGGAAAAATAACTTCCCTTTTTTTATTTTTGTGAACAAAAATTGGTCAGACAGCTCCTAAATCCTAGTAGTTTAACTAGAGTTATATTAAATGATATTAACATGTACTAGAGTAAATATTTTAATATATAACATAAGACAAAAATTGAGGGGAGGAATTAAAAAAGCAGTTGGTTTTTAAAAAAATTTAATACAAAAATAATTGTCGGTGGGGCTAATAATAAACTAGACGTACCACCTAATGAATATTGACAGTTGCATTTATTTTAATTTTTAATTCTTCATTTATTTCATGAAACTACTTGCCATTGTGCTCCCTCAAACCAAACCAATTACTCAAGCAAGAAAGAAAAAATAGAGAAAAAAAAAACAAGAAAATAGATTATTTGAGTTAGTTGGGTTCTTCTTTATAAGTTTTGTTTTTCAAATTTGTGAAGGTAAAACTACTTCGAGAAATTACATTTTTCTTAGTTGTGTTAAAATTTTAATTTTATGTATTGATACAATATGATGATTCGCCTAATTTTTTCAAGTGTGTTCACTTTTCATATTTTGACACTTACTGATAAAACTTTTGACTCTGCTCCATTAGTTAATGATAGAGTAGAAAAACTTTTTTGCAATTGATCATTGGGCTTGGCTTAGATAAAACATTTCAAAGTAGGTATGAAAAGGAAATATAATATAATAAAGAAGCCATGAGAAAATAATAAGGAAAATAACACTAACAACAATAACTAATACAGTAAGAAAATAACAAGAAATAAAAAATCAGAAAATAAGATAATAAAAAAAATGATACTAAATTACTAATAATAATATCGATAAAGAAAACTAAATTAAACAATGCTTGATCACATACTAACTTTTTATCATAATCTTCGACCTCAGTAATTATTAAGTTCCTATCCATTGTGTTGTCAAATATCAAAAACATACAGTAGTAATATAATATGTGTTGTACTAGTGTTTTAAAGTTCCCTTGTTTTACCCGTAAGTTGTCTATTCTCTTATTTATTTAATTAATAAAAATAATAATTCAAAGTTTTATTTTGACTTGTAACCCTAAGTTAGACGATAGATGGTGAGAGGGCTGCTCAAAGTTGGTGAAGGATTATTCTATTTTTGTTTATATCCATGGTATCCAAGTTAGCTAGTTTGGACAAATATTAATTAAAAGGTCAAACAATTCATTTTATTGATAAAATCTAGTGAAACTTATTGAAATCTCACTAGTTTAGGAGCTAAATATTTAGATATACGCTAGTATGCAATATTACAAATCTTATCAGATTTTGATGTCTCGAGATACGTCCAGATATATGTATCTCGAAATACATGAGTCAAAATTAGATTCAAAATTTGTTTCAGATATACTGTATTCAAGTGGATTCACATGTGTTTGGATACATAGACAAATCTCGCTTGCCGCTCTCCTACCTTGCTCGCATATTTGATATCTAAGGCGAACACTTTTCATAGAATATTGTAATCTAGTGTGATTCGCATAGAGAAATCTCGCTCGCCTTCCTTTTGTTCTCACTCGTTCTCGTATGAAAACTATTAATTAGTGACATAAAATATAATTATTTCAAATTTTAGAGAAAATTAATAAATAATCAAATATGGTAAGAATATTTGTGTAATTAGATAGTTTTACCCTGAAATTATATACACAACAAACTAATGGATCTGGGTCGAACCCAAGCCCAACAATCGTGTATCTCCTTTTTTTTATAGTTTGCGTCTTGTTGAAAAAATTATAGTTTCGCATCTAATAAACGATATAATATCCACTACAAGAAAACTGTGAATTACATGGGGATTTTTCCTAGGGAAAATTTTCACAACTATTTCATGCGGATTTTCTTGCAAAAGTTTTAAATTCCTAAATATTAGAATATATTACCTACGAAATGTATATTCCCAACAAATTTCGTAGGTAAATTTGGCGCCATTTTGCTCCAAACATGAACTTGCGATATTACCTGGGGAAAAGTAATGGTAAGTACATTATCTCTAGCTAAATCCGCAGGTACATGAACCAAAAAAATATTTTAAAATCATTTTTTTATTCCTTAGAAAAATCCCCAGGTAATCCATCCTACTGATTTTACTGGAGATATTTTGGTGAAAATTTATCTGGGGATTTTATTACTTGGGAAATTATTTGGGGATTAGTTGTTGTGAAATTTGTTGGGAATTTATATTTGGGGATTTATCTAGGAATTTTATTACTTGGGAAATTATTTGGGGATTAATTGTTGTGAAATTTGATGGGGATTTATATTTAGGGATTGACCTGGGGATTTTATTACTTGGAAAATTATTTGGGGATTAATTTGTTGCAAAATTTTCTTGGGATTTATATTTGGGGATTTTCCTAAGAATTTTATTACCTGGGAAAATATTTAGGGATTTTTTGCTCCAAATTTAGTTGAAAATTATTTTTTGAGAATTTACGTAGGAATGTCGTGACTTGAAAAATTAACAAATTACATAAAAGAACATTATAATAACATTAGTAAAAGTAATTTTAATAGGAAAATGTTAAAATCGAAGATATACCTTATTAATGTGAAGTTCAATTACCCCCTCGTTAATAGAATTATATAACATGAAAAATAAATATTTTTATTTGTATATTCAATTGATATATTATTTTTTATCGATATTAAAAATGATAGAATTTATCTATAATAGTTATTTCCCAATATATAAATAAGTATAATTATTAAAAGATAAATTTAAATTGTAAATACTGCACACACCTAACAAGATATACTATCAATTATTGATTATAACTTCCTTCCACATAAAAGTTATAAATAAATTGATATTTTTAACTATTTATTTATAAGAACTTTGTATGTATAATTTGAATTTTGTCTACATTTAATATGCATAGTTATGGATACTATCTCATAGAAAGTGTAAACATAAAATTTTCATGATATGTTTTTTGGTAGTGATTTATTTTAGATTATATAAATAATTTCCATGTTTCATTTTTTAAGAGTTAAATCACATGAACTTTAGCCAATTATATAAATAACTTTATAGTTCTTTTTGTGTAATTTATAAATATTAAAATTATATTATAATACTCAATTAATTTAACTTAATTTAGCTTTAAAAATTAATCAAATCGGAGAAAAACACTAAAATTAGTGTAATGACATTAGTACTAGTTGTACCACATCGACGGAATACACTAAGAATTTTCCATATATAATGTTATGACTAAGATTATTGTGAGAATGTAGCAATTAGTATAGGTTGGGCATTGGGTAGCAATTAGTATAGGTTGGGCATTGGGTAGTGGGTTGGGGATTAAGTAGTGCATTTAATATTTGCAAGAAAATTAGCAAGTAATTTACATGAGAAATATAAATCTCTAGGTAAATTACTTGGGGGTTTTGAAATTCGTAGGAAATAATTACCTAGAAAGGTTTTACCATCGGATTCTTTTTGGCAGTAAAATCCGCAAGAAAGTAAGTTTCCTGCGAATTTCTGTATACAATCCCTAGGAAAATCTCCAAGTAATACACACTTTTCTTGTAGTGATCTTCTCATATTTGCACTATATAGTTTGCAAAAGCTTCTATAAGCATAGCTTCTCTAATTTTTTATTGAACAAATTGCAAATGTAATGTTTGTTGGCAAGATTAATATAATGTTTTCTTCACTCAAAACAATTAAACAAAGAAGGATTTATTCATCTTATAAAAAATAAAATTTATCAATGAAGTGTAGTCTTTATAATTAAACATGACTTTTTCTATAGAATACAATCGATCAAGGTTTATTCATCTTATAATAGGATTGATTTTGTGAAAATAATAAAGAATTTACTATTCCCAATTCTTGTGTGTCATATACTCAATATAATATACATTTCTTCTTTTTCTTTTAAAATTGGGAAAAGGAAAAAGATTAAGCTAATTCACATGCATCAGTGAAACGCATATGATGGATTAATCTCCTACTTAATTTTTTTTTGGTTGGTTTTTCACTTATGCTCATTATTTATTTTCGTAATTCAACTAATTTGAATTCGCGTTGAAATGTTTCATTTTTAATAAATTAATGGGCCCAACAAAATCTAAAGCCGTAAATCAAGCATACTTTCCCCCCAAATTCCTAAAATTACTCGGCACTTTTTCATACTGCAAATTTATTTTTAAATCCTAATATAAAACTAAGATAGTATTTTATTAGACATATAT